>CAUYRH010117070.1:0-30508 GCA_963574655.1 Perodicticus potto | reverse complement strand
GCCACAGTGCTCTACCGAGGGCGATAAAGTGAGACTGTCTCTACGAAAAAATTAAAATAAAAAAAAAAAAAACAGAAGTCAGATATTGTATCTACTATCCTTTAGTTAGTCCTGAAAAGCAGCTCCTTTAGGCTGTAAGGAATTTTGCTCAACACCCAGAGAAAATTTAACCCCCTTGCCTACCTCAGAGTAATCATATTTCTCTGTAGTCTTCAGGTTAAGGTAAAATGTGGAATAGATAGCAATGGGTAGCTGGTTAGGATTATGGAAAGCCAACTTGCCTGAGAATTTGGAAATAAAAAGGTTGATTTCACTGTGAGATTCCAGTGGTGTCACATTGCTTGAGGCTTAACTTTTTGTAAGAATTACCTGGTATTATAAGGAACCCAGGAATCTCCTTATAAAGTGGAGATTCCTGGGTTCTCATGAAGATTAAGATTCAGTGGGATCTGAGTGGGATTCAAGAAGAGGATTTTTTTTTTCATGAGCTCTCCACTCCCTCCATATCATCAAGTTGGTATGCCTACAGTCTACTAGAGTAGACTATCAGTTGGTGAGTTTGCTTAGGTAGCCCTGTCTCAATTGAACTAGTGGGTATATCCAGTGAAAAAAGACAAATTTTGTGATATAGTTAAACTTATTGGCAACTTAAAAGAGTATGGAAAGATCATGCAGATTAGTTGTCTGTTTGGTAGTTCATAGGCTAATATTGTGGGGGAAAGTGAGAGTAGCCTGTACATTGACAGAAGTAATTGTTATTATTAAGGGTGAGAGGACAACAACATTACGTTAGTACAATTTCTGAAATCAAAAAGGAAGTCGGGCGGTGCCTGTGGCTCCGTGAGTAGGGCGCCAGCCCTGTATACCAAGGGTGGTGGGTTCAAATCCGGCCCCAGCCAAACTGCAGCAACAACAACAATAACAACAACAAAAAAGGAAGTCAATAGAAAAATGGACTAGGCACTCATTTAATACTTAAGTAATTACGTAATGAGTAATTAATACTTAATAGGTAAGCACTTTAGCAGTTAGTAACCACCTAACAAGTAGTATTAAATACTGTCAGTATTAGATAGGCCTATGGAATTCCTCATAATGATCTTCAGATAATTCAGATCTGTGTATCTGTTACATGCGTGGATCTCCCTTCGGGTTGGAATGCTGTGAAGTTCATCTGCCTTTCCATCTGTTTGGGCTCAGCTGCTTTCTGACTAATTCTGTACTGCCAAGAAGAATTCAAAGCAATAGGGCTTCCAGTTTGTTGCCCGATGGGTGGTTTGCCGCTATCATCTCCAGATAGCTTCATAGTCTCCGTGGGGACAGGTGGGGCAGCAGAACCCCTTTAGCCTTACTACTGCTGTCTTGAGGGTTGCAATGATAAACTAACATTATTGTTCTTAATGTTGTTTTATAATCTGTTTGGTATGTAGATGATTTAAATTAACCAGAATCTTTTTTTTTTTTTTTTGCAGATTTTGGCCAGGGCTGGGTTTGGACCCGCCACCTCTGGCATATGGGGCTGGTGCTGTACTCCTTTGAGCCACATGCGCCACCCAACCAGAATCTTTTAAGATAAAATGTAGAAATATCATTAGGTCAAGAAGAAAAACATTAGGCAAAAGCATAATTTCTATCTTTACAAATTATGGGTGAACATTAGCTCTACCTTATACTTAGAAAATGTGGTCGTGATGGTGTCTTAGGCTCTTTGGGATGCTGTAACATAATATTGTAGTATATATATATATATATATATGTATATATATATATGTAAACATATATATATGCATATGTGTGTGAGCGTATATATTTATATATTTTTTTATTTTTGAGACAGAGTTTCAAGCTGTTGCCTTGGGGAGAGTGCCATGGCATAATAGTTTTTTACAGCAACCTCCAACTCCTAGCCTTAAGCAATCCTCTTGCCTCAGTTTTTCTACTTTAGCAGAGACGGGATCTAGCTTTTGCTCAGGTTGGTCTTGAACTCGTGAGCTCAGGCAATCCACCCGCCTTGGCCTCCCAGAGTGCTAGGATTACAGGCATGATCTACCATGCTCAGTCTACTGGAGCTTATAAACAGAAGTTTCTTACAGTTCTGGAGACAGGGAAGTCCCAGCCCAAGGCACCAGTGGATTCAGTGTCTCATGCACGCACATTTTCTGGTTCACAGATGGTGCCTTCCAGATGTGTCCTCCTTTGGTGGAATGAGGACCAGAGACATCTCTATGGTCCCTTTTATAAGGACACTCATCCCATTCATGTGGGTTGACCTTTATGACCTAATCACCTTACAAAGGCCCCTACCTCCTGATACTATCACCTTGTTTAGGATTTCAACATACGAATTTTAGGTGTAGCATTTAGAGAGCAAATGGTTTTAGGCCAGATTATCACACTTGGTCTTTGTATTCTCTCTGTGGCGTGAGTACTGAGCTGGAATATACTAAAATATAATCATCAAATAATACATAGTTTAAAAATGAGGTAGTTTAAACAGATTTATGAGGAAATCACAATATCCATCCCCGTAAAACACTTTTTATTCCTTAAGCTGTTTCTTCTTATTTCTCCATTTTCTAAGTAATCTGCATTTATTGCTTTCTCTCAATTCATTACTTTCAGACATTTTCTGTTGTCCTTTTTTTATTTGAGACAGACCCTCAAGCTGTCATTCTGGGTAGAGTGCTGTGACATCACAGCTCACAGCAACCTCCAATTCCTGAGCTCAAGCGAGTCTCCTGCCTCTTCCTCCCAAGTAGCTGGGACTACAGGCTCCCGCCACAACGCCCGGCCATTTTTTTGGTTGCAGCTGTCGTTGTTTGGGCAGCCCAGGCTGGATTCGAACCCGCCAGCTCAGGTGTACGCGGCTGGCACCTTAGCTGCTTGAACCACAGGCACTGAGCTACTGTTGTACTTTTGTATGGTGGAAAACATTTTGTTCTTTTCTCTTCCCATTCTTTCCTAATAAAGTTTAATCATAAGTTTAAATCAATATGCGCTGTATTACATTAGTCCTTGGGTACCTGTGGAACACTGGTTTCAGTGCCTCTCATGGGTACCAGAAATCACAGATATTCAAATCTCTGATATAAAATAGGATACTATTTGCCTATAACCTATATGTATCCTCCATATACTTTATAATCTATATATCTGAATTATGTAGTCCTACAAAATTTAATTATATAAACTTTTATAATTTTTTATACAATGTAAATGCTGTGTAAATAGTACCGAATATTAGGGAATAATGACAAAAATTCTGTACATGTTCTATATAGACACAGTTTCTTTTTCAAATATTATTTACAGTTGGTTGAATCCATGGACATAGAACCCATGACACAGAGAGCTGACGATATATTATCTATGCTGTTTTTGTTTCCTGACAAGCCAAGAAATATGCAAATATTTAATTTCTTTTCTTTTCTTTTTTTTTTTTTGAAGTTTTTGGCCAGGGCTGGACTTGAACCCACCATCCCCAGTATATGGGGCCAGCGCTGTACTCCTTGAACCACAGGTGCCACTCAAATATTTAATTTCTTTTTCTTTTTCTTTTTTTTTTTAGATAGATTCTCACTTTGTTGCCCCCAGTAGAGTGCCATGGTCATAGCTCACAGCAACTCCTGGGTTCAAATGATTCTCTTGCCTCAGCCTCCTGAGTAGCTGGGCCTATTGGCACCTGCCACAATACCTGGCTGTTTTTAGAGACGAGGTCTCCCTCTAGCTCAGGCTGGTCTGGAACTCTTGAGCTCAGGCAATCCCCTACCTTGGCCTCCCAGAGTGCTAGGATTACAGGCGTGAGCCACCGTGCCCAGCCCTTTAATTTCATTTTTGTTAGAATTTTGTTTTTCCTGGAGTTGGTAATTGCCTTTTCCCTCCCTTGGACTTTGTATTATTTATATTTATTACAATTTTTTCTATACTCTGTAATGCTCTCAGTATAATTTTCCACATGGTGAAGATGTCAGATCATTAGTTATTTTTTCCTGACCTCTTTCCTACTTTGAAGCCTGTGGGCCTGCTCCATCCTTTACCATTAACCTTCTAGGCTGCCTGTGCAGCTATGATGTTAGAACTTTGCTTTCATCCAGGGAATTCCTCCTCCCTCTTTTCTGTGTTTAATTCCCACTTTCTCATATTATGGGAAGTCTCTCACTTACCTGGTGTATTTTGCATGGAAGTAGTAGAGAGGTATTTATTTCTCTCCAACTTTGTGTGCCTTAAAATACCACCATAATCTTCTACATGATTATCGGTTCAGCCAGGTAAAGCATTTTTGGTTGAAAGTCACTTTCTCTTAGAATTTAAAGCATTATTCCATTATCATGTACATTCTCATGGCTTGAATGAGAATTCTGCGGGTGTTCTAATGCCTGTGGTTTGTTTATGTCTTTCTGGAAGGTTTTAAGATATTGTTGTTCTAAATGTTGTTACATTTCAGAAGGATATGCCTTGATTTGAATTTTTTTAATCTAGTTATAAATTTAATTAGCTTTACTAATATGGAAACTTATGTTTTTTAGTTCTGGAAATTTTCTAGCATATTTCTTTGATTTAAGAAATACACAATTCAGGCTTGGTGCCTGTAGCTCAAGTGGCTAAGGCACCAGCCACATACACCTGAGCTGGTGGGTTCAAATCCAGCCCGGCCCACCAGACAACAATGATGGCTGCAACCAAAAAGTGGCCGGGCATTGTGGCGGGCGCCTGTAGTCCCAGCTACTTGGGAGGAAGAGGCAGGAGACTCGCTTGAGCTCAGGAATTGGAGGTTGCTGTGAGCTATGATGTCACAGCACTCTACCCAGGTGACAGCTTGAGGCTGTGTCTCCAAAAGAAAAAAAAAAAAGAAATACACAATTTGTATTCTGTCTGTATTTTCCTTTTCTGGAAATTCAGTTCATTTTGGACTCCTTAAAAAAATATTCTTTTTTATTGTGTATTTGTCCTCTTGTTCTTTCTGGAAGGATGTTTTTAAATGTTTCAAATCTTGGATAGAATTGTTATTTTTGTTATATTTTTAATTTACAAGAATTTTTTCTTATTTTCTGAATGTTCCCTTTTAAAACTATCCTAACACTCTTTTGGGTTGGGGGGAGTACATTATTTTTCTTCTATTTCTAATAATATTAATTATCAGTTTAAAATATTTTCCTATCCTCTTTCCTCATTCCCTACTCCCTACCCTGTTCTCCTTCATTTCTCCTCCTCTTTCTCCTTTTCTTTGCTTTGCTTTCACCCTCTTTTCCCCTGTTCTTCACCCTTTTCTTTCTTTTCTCTCCTTCTTCCTCCCCATCTGTTTTTCTCATTTCTTTCCCTGTATGCTTTCTTCATCTTCTCCTTACCCTCCTCCTTCTGTTATTTTGTTTTACTTCTGTTTGTATTGTGGAGTCAGGCAATAAAACCCTTTCTGCTTTGTTGACTGATGTTTTGATTTGTTGTATGGTTTGTTGACTAGTGGTCCTTGCCAGCAAGGGAATGTGACCTTGTATGCTGATACCTTTCAAGGTGAGTAACTGCTATGTGGCCATCTTACGATGGTACAGTTCTTAACAGGTAGAACATTGCATCAACTAAGGAAATGAATTGAAATATGCTGCCTTAGAACTATACAGGTGGAGAACTCAGAAGCAATTTTTAATCCCACGGAAGAAGAGCTGTCCTTTCTTTTTTCCATGGGAGCACATAGTCCTTGACTAAGTCAGAGTCACTGACAGTGTCCAAAGGAGAAGTGGCACAGATATGTACTATTTAAAAGAAAAGACATTCCTAAAACACTCTACCAATACTGTTAGTGTTATACTCCTAGTACAACTAACTCCTTTGTTAGTGCCCTGGGCCCTGGACACTAACTCTGTGCATGTCACTTCCTCTCTCCCTGCTCTGTGACAACCAGCCAGCCAACCAACCAACCAACCAAACCATGAAGCCACATATTTCCAAACACTGCTCTAGGGAGTGGTGCTTTCTCTGGTAGAGAATCAGCACAAGCTGACTTGAGGTGTTCACTTCCCAGTGCACTGTATCGTCTGACTCCTTCTAGGCACAGGTGCTATTTCCAGGCAAAATGATGTTTTGCAATCAGACATTCAAGGGTATACATAGCATTCTCTCTGCCCAGAATTCCCTTTCCCCATGTCCACATTCCATATTAAATAATTGGCTCAAAAAAGTCTCTACCCTACTCATTCTTTGAATTCCTGTACTTTATTTTCTAGGACTCTTCTTTAATGTTTAACCCTTTAGAGTTTGTCATTTTATTACTTAACTGTAAGTTCTTTGAGGTCAAAGTTGAAGGCTTCAATATATTAAATGCTTCAGGGTGCTTATTTGCATACTTTAGAGTTAAAAACAGAACCTTAGGGAGACTCAAGAGTCACACTGCTAGTAAATGGCAAACCTAGAGTTGAATCCAGATTTTTCTTACTTCACATCTATCTCTTCTCTGTATGTCTCAGGTGCTAAATAAGTTTTGTATAAATAAATCAATACATGAATCTTTCAGGGTACAAATAACTCGGAATAGTCCTGATGAAGCAAGCATGTCTTGTCCCTTAACCCTCAATTTTGGTGGGGAGAATAGCAAAACAGACTTTTCTTTCACAGGTTTCTGCATATAATCTGAACTTTAAACATGCCCGGAACACATTTGGTTCTGATTTGAAACAAGTTGGCTTGCCCCATTGCCATGTTATTACAAATACAAAAGAAATATAAACTTCATTCCATTAAATAACCATTCACATAAACTCTTTAGTTTCATGGCTTTGGGTTGGACCAAAGCTGAATATTAAGGAAATGATTATTAATGTTACATATTTTATTCAAACTGCTATAATTCTTTAACACTTTTCCCCTCAAATGCCAACGAACCTTTTTCTTCCTCCCTCAAAATGTTTCCAGGAGGTTAAGCAGATACAACTCCAGTTTCAAACTGCTGATTCTTACTATTTGGAAATAGTCTTATTTTTCCGTCCCTTGTAGCCTGTGGCTATGTGCTCTCCTTGAATCTTTTCAACCCTGCTTGGATAACAGCAAAGTTAGTTACTATCCCCTATAGCAGTATGGTATAGTAGAAATAATAATGAAAGCCACACATGTAATTTTAAGTTTATAGCTACATTAAGGGTAAAATAAAACAGATGAGATTAGTCTTAACACGCATGCATTTCTTTAACTTAATACACTATATAAAGTAACATCATTTCAACATATAAATTAAAAATTAATGAGATTTTATATAGTTTTTTTGGCACTATGTCTTCAGAATCTTGTGTGTATATCATACTACACCATGTTAGACTACTCACATTTCAAGTGCTCACGAGCCACTCATGGCCAATGGCTGTCGTATTGCATGGCACAGTTCTGTAGGAAGATAACCCATGCTCCCCCTGGTGTTAGGTATTCATAATTTTCTTAAACTACATAAAGGCCGTGAACATTCTTTAGCTTTCAACAAAACATTAGGAGAGTCTTGAGATTTTTAAAATAAGCTGATATGTAAACACCTGGAGTTGTCAAACAGTGTTATGTCCTCCGGCCATACTAAAGGATGCTTCAGGGATTGCTTACATTACGAGAAAGAGGGTTGGAAAGGCAGACCAATGTTTCTCTTAATCAGTTAGACTGCAGTTCCTCTGAGGTGTGTTAGGGTATCCATCTACAGGGAGGTCTATTGTCAGGCCAATAAAATTGGAAAGGAAGACCAATGTTTCTCTTAATCAGTTAGACTGCAGTTCCTCTGATGTGTGTTAAGGTATCCATCTACAAGGAGGTCTATTGTCAGGCCAATAAATTTGAAGTCTGAAGAAACTCATAGAGTTGCTAGAAGAATTCAAGGGAAAAGTTGCTTAAGGCAGTGAATATTGTAATTTAGATGTTTTCAGATCTTTTGGGGAATATGTTTCTGTGTGTTTGACAGCACCCGATGCTTTTTGAAATTGAAATCTCATGGACTAGAGCATGCTGGCCTTTGCTTATTTTCTGCTGCGCCCTGAGGGTGGCAGGGCTTAGATTGTCCCCGGCAATGGAATATTGGCAGGGCTTTATTACCCTGAGAGATGTGATGTGGGAAAAACATCCCCTGCATTCCATGTTTTGAGAAGTGTGGTCTGCAAAGTCTTACAGCAACGGGCCTTATTGTTAGACTAGATTATCACATTTCCCTTAACCTCCATCATCGTATTTGTAATTCTTATTGGTTCTGTTAAAATATTTGGTGGGACATGAAATTAAAAAGAAATAGTCTCTAAGAGTGTCTTTGATGTTTACTTGGTGGCCCATACTCTTGGCCCGAATTGCTATGAATAATCCATCTCTTTTCTTTCATATTCTTAGCCACAGAGCCCTTTTAGGATGTGGTAAATTCATAACGTATTACCTGTTTTATTACTTGTTTGATTTGATGAGAACTTTCGCTAAGATTAGCTTTTTGTTTTCAAACAGTCTATAATTGGAAATGTACACGTATTCATTTTTCTCCTTTTGGTTCATACATTTCTGTCTTTTGGTTGGCTGTTGTGTTTGGAGATGACTCCAGAGGTTTCCAAGTATTGGATTGTTTACTGTTTTTCTCTGTGAAGTTTATTATTATACGCATAAATTAAAACTTCTCTGTTGAGAGCTGCACATAATCAGTGTTTAAATTTAGAAAGGAATAGAGTGATCAAAGCCTAGGATCTATACCTGTTACGATATTATTGACTATCCATTGTCCATTTCTGATACTGTGTTAGTCATTCCATTTCCTCAGGTAGCTTATGTCCACGTTGGATTTTGACAGTTTTGCCAGCTTGCCTTATAGCCTGTGGACTGGAAATGATGCTGTGATGAACCAATAAAGGTAAAACCTTGGTTTACTCTCAAATAGGAAGGAGGACTTAAAAAGTATCTTTTCCTGATTAAAAAGCAGTTGAAGTTATTTAAAGGTGTTCTGCAAAATACAAAGGAGAAAGAGATACATGGCCTAATAATTCTACTACTTTAATAACAACTGTTAACATTTTGGCATCTGTCCTTTCCCTAATTTTTTCTAATGTACGCAGGCAGTCCCCAGGTTACCAACAAGATAGGTTCTGTAACTTTGTTCTTAAGTTTAAATTTGTGTGTAAATTGGAACAGAACAACCTGTTTTTGTAAGTATGATTGGTACACACGTTGTGATTGGTACATACGTTGGTTATTTGTAACTTGGGGACTGCCTGTACCATATATGCATATATATATCTATATGGATATGTATATCTATATATAGATATGTGTTCATATTTGTGTATTTATATGTACATGTTTATACTTTTAGATAGAACTGAGGTCATTCTGAACATTCTGTTTTATATATAAAATGATACTAAATTTTAAAAAATTAATTATTATTATTTTTTTGAGACAGAGTCTGTGTCGCCCTCAGTAGAGTGCCGTGACGTTACAGCTCACAGCAACCTCCAACTCCTGGGCTCAAGTGATTCTCTTGCCCCAGCCTCCCAAGCAGGTGGGACTACAGGCGCCCGCCATAACACTTGGCTATTTTTTTTGTTGCAGTTGTCATTGTTGTTTAGTTGGCCCGGGCCAGCTTCGAACCTGCCAGTCTCAGTGTATGTGGTTGGTGCCATAACCACTGTGCTTTGGGCGCCAAGCCATGATACTAAATTTTTGATGCTGGAATTTAATTTCAAAATAAAATAATATTTCAGAAAATTTAAAGTGAAGAAGAAAACCGTCCTTAATCCAGCCATTGTTAAGATAAAAATTATGTTTCTTTTGTCTTTGTCTTCTTGATCTTTCTTAATAGACCTACCTGGTTTTTTTCCCCCCCCAGAACAAGTGAATTTGATTTCTTTATAGGGAACTCTGGAAATTAGGTAGAGAGTTTTAGGAAAGATGTGGTCTGAAAATCCTCACATTGATTGTGACAGACAACATTCAGATGATACTTTTTGCTGCTGACATGTATACTTGGAAGTGTTTTTCATTTGGTTACAATATTTTTCCAGTGACCGTGATTTTAAAGAACATTTACAAGTAGACTAAATGATTACTCTCTTCTTAGTCAATTCTCAGAGCTTTGCTTGCCATTCCAAAGTGCAAGATATAATTTATGAACATAAAAAGTTTTTCTGGGAGTACATAGAAACAATATCTTCCATAGCTTTTGCTGATTTCTCATTCATAGAATTGGGCAAGTTGTTAGGGAAGTTTTCTGGAAGTAGTTGGCATACAGAATAAACTATATGGCCTAGCTATTTTAGCAAATGGGTTGAATTTATACAATAAGTGAATGTTTTACATTTTAAGTAAAATATTTATACCAAAGAATCAGCCTACCAAAATGAATTATTTCTCAGTTTTTTTTTTAAATAATTTGAATTTTTTTTGCTCAAATTCTACAAGGGGAAAAAAATCTCATTGTATGTCAAGGTAATGTTTAAAGATAACCTCATACTGTGTTTTAAATATGAAGTACACAGTCCTTGGGTTTTTAAGAGTTGACTTCATAAAGCATCAGATGTTATAATAGAGAGAAAAGTATTTCAAAATGAAAAGGATATTGAAACAGAAGTTTCCATGTGCCTTAGGAAGAATTTAAAGTCAAACTTCCTACCTCCCTTTAATTTGGTAATTAACTGGACTTGCCCGGTAGTTTGGGGCACTGTAATAGTTTACACCTGTTTCAACTTCTGCTGTTTTTATTGGCAATAGCTTTTGCCATCCCATATTTCTCGTGAAGCAAAAATATGAAATAAAATATGGCAAAGCATTATAGAAATTATAATAAACATAAAAAATGAATTATTCAGCTTAAAATATGATATGCTTTACCTGCACGTTTAGCCAGCCATGTTCTTATTGAAGTAATTTATTCCTGGAGTTCTATGTCATGAAAATAAGAACAATTGCTTTCGTTGGCAGGAATAATCTAGGGTTTTTACATTCAAGTGCATAAACTTTGTAACATCAGGCAGAAGTTGTACTGTAAAGACAATTTAAAAAAAAAACGGCTAAATGATTATGTGCATGTTCATGTTACAGTGGAAGAAAACAGACGAGGGAGGAAGACTGAAGTCTCGGAAGAATTGTTTTATCAGAGTAGAATCAGACTTCAAAGGCCATGTAATACCCGTCTGTACCTTCCATTTCATAGGCACTCGTTCGCCCTCCAAATGTAATGAGAAAGAAGTGATGTGATAGTATCAAGATAGTATCATGCCTCATAATTTTTCTTGCCATCCAACTCTCCAATGGTCTCCCCAGAAGTGCCCTTTGTTTTTTCACGTCTAACAGTAGCTGTTCAGCGCTAGTGTTGGGTTAGGTGGCAAAATGAGTAGCTTTTTAATGGGTTGTCCAGAATGAGAATAGCCAAATTAAATTTATAATAAGTTTAATTTGGATAGAGTTTTGACTGTGAAAAACTCTCTGGGAAGGTTCTCAGGAGAACTGAGTTTTAATTTTGGCTTCATCTCACTAGTTGGTTGGTTCTGAGTATTACATGGACCAGGGTTCTGAGTTGAATGAGTGTTGAGCCTGGCCTGTTTCGATTCTTTACCATAGGACCTAAATACTTGTGGAAT
Source organism: Perodicticus potto (assembly GCA_963574655.1). Lineage (NCBI taxonomy): Eukaryota > Metazoa > Chordata > Mammalia > Primates > Lorisidae > Perodicticus > Perodicticus potto. The sequence goes on along the minus strand of CAUYRH010117070.1, from coordinate 18,938 downwards.
GAAAGGGTGAACTTCTTTTCTGAGTCTGTAACAAAAAAATTTTAAATGCTAAAGTTTCTACTGAGAAAGCAGTGTTCTTCCCTGATCCCTCTTCCCGATCCGTCAGTTTTGGAGAGGAGTTTATATTTTGATGCTGAGGAATTTAGGGTAAGGTTGAGAATTAGATTCTTAAATTTGGGCTCAGGAGGATCCCTGTTTGGGGGAAGAGAAGACTTTTGGTAGAATGTCACGTTCTCTTGATTGGCTTCTATGACCTTAACAGATTTGCATGCTTGGGGCCAGTAAAAGTTCTTCAGGGGACCCAGCCACGTGAGAAAGAGATAGGAAGTCGAATGCCCAGGACTAACTGTAGTTTGTACCTGAGATCATGATACAACCAAGAACTCACCCACTGTCTTCTACCAGGCCTGTTCTGGGCTTGGGAAATGGTCACATCAGAACTGAGTGGAAATCAGGCTCAGATTTGGAGTTTCTTATATACAAATACTTACAGTAAGAAAGGCTAAAGATGTTTGGTGCTGATGAATATGTCATATGCCATTTCTGGTTCCCAGCCTGCTGTCTTCCCTTAAATCATAAGCTTGCTAAAGGTGCGGATTTCAGGTTAAAAAAATTTTTTTTTAATAGTGTGTGTGTTTGGAACATACTTTTAGTTTGGGTCCAACTAAGGAAACATTCCCCTTTTTATTCATCCAGAGATTGAAGGGCCATTCCATGAAGTTTGTTAGCATTTGGATGGACTTGGAATGAAGAGGCATTACCAAGTGTGACATAATGAGTTTCCTTCCAAGTCTCCTCAAGGAAGCTTCTGTAATCAATATAATCAATGAAATTGTAGTGGATGAATTTTAAGTTGTGAAGGAATTTCCTATAATGAAATTGTAGTGGATGAATTTTAAGTTGTGAAGGCATTTCCTATAATGAAAAGGGTGATTATTCTTTACTTAAGAGACCTTTGAAAATATCTTTGATTCTAAAGGTTTCAAAGAATTTCCTCAGTGTCCCTAGAATTTTTTTAAACTCTCCATGCCCTTCCTGCTACTTACGAGGCCAAGTGACTGTAAGTATTATCAAGGATGGCCCCTTTTAACTATTTTTAGCCTTTGACAAAGATAGCCCCAACAGCTGGTGGGGTTAAGTGTCCCCAAAACACTTGCATTAGGTTGGGCACTGCCCTTTTGTCTTGCCTGGATAGACTCTTTGGCTTAGACCAATCACACTTGTCAGTTTGTGTAGAAATTTGTGCAACTTTGCTTTCAGGTTTTTTTTTTTTCAGTTCTTATATTTTTTAAAATGTGAGATTAATATGAGAAGGCATACGATTAGGTTACAAAATTTGAGTTATAGTTGTGTTCTTCACTGAGGAAGTGTGCCCTATACCCATGTAGTGTATCTACTGAGTGGGAATCTGCCCGACCCTCTCCCCTCACTTGAATTTAATTGGCTTTTTTTTTTTTTATCTGAACACATAGTTGTGAATCTGCTAGTTTCAATTTAGTACTGACTACTTGTGATGCTTGTTTTTCTCCTTCTATGATACTTTGCTTAGGAGAATATTCTCCAAATCTCTCTAGGTTGTTATAAAAGATACAAAAATCTCCACATTTTTAATGGCTGAATAGTATTCCATGGTATACATATACCACAATTTATTAATCCATTCATGTATGGCAGCACGCTTGGGTTGTTTCTGCATCTTTGTGATTGCGAATTGAGCTGTTAAGAAGATTCAAGTGCAAATGTCCTTATGGCAAAATGACTCTTTTTTTCTTTTGGGTAGATACCTTGATACTAAAAGATCAAATAGAACTTTTAGTTCTCTGAGCACTTGCTATACTTCTTTCCATAGAGGCTGTGCTAGTTTGCAATCCCACCAACAGTACTTGAGTGTCCTCTCTGTACCCACACCAGAATCTTTTGCTTTGGGACCTTGTGATGTTGGCCATTCTCACTGGGGTTAGGTGATATCTCAAAGTGGGTTTGATTTGCATTTCTCTGATGATTACGGCCAATGAAGATCTTTTCATGTGTTTGTTGGACATTTGTCCTCATGAGAAAAGTTTCTGTTCATGTTTCTTGCCCAGTGTTTGTTGTGAGGTTATTTACTCTTTTCTATCGGAGTCCTGCTCCGGAAGCAGGGTCCACTAAGTCCTGTAACTGACTGAAGAAATATGGTGTTAGAAAGGACAGTAAAGAAAGAGACATGAGACATGGAGTAGAATTAAAGATGGGAGCTCAGGGGTCCATTGCCCGTTTGTGGGATTCTGGAAATGGCACCAACTGCTCCACTCTGCTTTTATTAGAGTCTGTTTGCCCAGAGGGTAAGATGAGGGAGGGAACAAAGACGCCAGCAGTTTCTCTGATTGAACATATCAGCTCCTGTTATTATTATTATTAACTTAAGGGTAGCCTTGAGAAATCTGAAATCTGAGCTTTGTATTGGGAGAGCCTTCCGCTTGAGATCACACACACAGATTTCTAGGGAGATGTTAAACTTTGTTAGTTCCCTGTGGAGTAAAACTCCAGCAGTGTTAATCTCCTCTGAGGAATTGGTGGGAGGGAGGGATTTTCCTTCCTCACCACCACAGAGGGTCTTCCTCTGCGATAAGGGATATAAGCTCCTCTGCCCATATCTCACAGCTTGAGCTACTCCCTTGATCTCTGTCCCAGGCAAATGCAAATCTCCACAATGGGTATCTGCTTTGCCTGTTTACTAGGCAGAAAATAACCCAGTTAATGTATCTTTCTAGGCCTTTGTCATAGCCTCTTCTATTACCATTTTTTCCTTAGAGTGCTCACAGACCAGCAGGGGTGTGTGTAAGCTGTATCCCCAACAGGCTAGAATTTCAGAAAAGGCAGGGAGCTTGCCAGCAACGACTAGCTTAAATGTAAACTACCTGACTTCTCTTTGTTCCGACTCACTCAACTTTTTAATTTTCTTCTTTTTTGGGGGGGGGTTCCAAGAATGAGGTCTTCAGTCCCCATTTTCCCAGCACTTTTCTTGTTGGTTTGCATGAGTTCTTTGTAGATTCTGGTTATTAGCTGTTTATCTGATTTGAGGGGTATGCAAATATCTTCTCCCATTCCGAAGTTGTCTCTTAGTTTTAATATTGATGAATTTCCAAGTTAGGCAGTAAAAATCATAGTTTATAGAGTAAACTGAAAGAATCTGTGGAAACATAATTCAGGTAGCCCAAGTCAGTGTTGGTATTCAGTTTATGCTATTGATGGTGTGGAATTTGCGCAGAAAAGAGAGTTAAAAAGATAGTGTCTTTAGGAATTAGTTTCCTTATGTGACTGTAACAAATTGCTACAGTGTAGTGTCTTAAAACAACATAAGTTTATTATGCTACAGTTCTGGAGGTTTAACATCTGAAATGGGTTTTACTGGGCTGGAATAAAGATGTCAGCAGGGCTGTACTCCCTTCAGAGGCTGTTAGGACGAATCCATTTCTTTCATCTTTCCAGGTTCTAGAGGCCATCAACATTCCTTATCTGTGGCCCTTCCTCCACCTTCATATCCTTCTCCTTCTAATCTCTACTTTTGTTGTCATGTGCCCTTATCGCTCTCTCTCTCCTTCCATTGTCACGTTGCCGTCTTGTACTCTGACCCTCCGGCTTCTTCAAAAGACATGATTATGTTGGGCCCATGTGGGTTATTCAGGATAATCTTTCCATCTCAAGATCCTTAACCACATCTGCAAAATCTCTTATGCCATGTAAAACATTCACAGGTTTTCGGTTTTAGGATGTGAACATCTTTGGGAGGCATTATTCATCCCTATTATATGTTGGAATACAATTTTTTATTTTTTAGTTCTTGTTTTTACACATTTTCTCAAACTGTCCTTGGAAATTACAGAAACATGTACTTTGCACTGTATTCAGATAGAAAAGTATAGATAAAAAATACATATTTCCAGGACAGGCATAGTGTCTCACATCTATAATCCTAACATTCTGGAGGCCCAGGCAGGTGCATTGTTTGAGTTCACCAGTTTGAAACCAGCCTGAGCAAGAGCTAGACCTCGTGTCTACTAAAAATAGAAAAGTTGGCTGGGCATGGTGGCGCATGCCTGTAGTCCCAGCTACTTGGGAGGCTGAGGCAAGAAGCCCCAAAATTTGAGATTGCTGTGAGCTCTGATGCCATGATATTCTAGCCTGGGGCAACAAAGGGAGACTTTGTCTCAAAAAGAAAAACACACATTTCTAAAAAGTGGAGAGAGTGTCTTATATTTAAATGTAAAACTTAAGTTGGTAAAAAAGAGTTTAAATTTTGATACTTATTATTTCTTTGAGGGCAGAAAGAATTTCTTCGGATTTTGAATCTTCACCCAAGAGAATGTTAAAGTTGTTATAGTAGGTGCTTGTCAATCTTGCTGAGCGACAAATGTGATTATTGAGTGACTAGTCTGCCACACTTCTTGGGTCTGTAGTAATTTTAACAAGGGTTCTGGCCACACATGCACATATACACAGAAATACTGACCTGCTGCAGTTCTGCAGGTGTTTTGTTTACTATGGTCCTCCAGACTTCAATTTCCAGGAGTTTTTACTGCAGCTCCTGTCTTTGTCCTGGCTGGGGTGGCTTCTCTAATTAAGCCTTGTTACATCCTACACCTGAATCAGAATCCTGTTTGATGTTGTCCTCGGAAAGATGCAATATTGAGGCTATTGCGAGCAACATGCTATTTTTTTCTCGTTTCTGCTTTTGGTCAGATTTCCCAACTCTCACCACAAATGAATGGAGAAGGTTCACAGAATTATAGACTTACAAACTTTGTCAGAGAACCAGGTTCATGCTATACTTATAGGATACCATTTTGATATAAAAATGATATTCAAATACAATGACCTTTTGCTCTCATGTGAAGTTTCCTTTTCCTTTTCTTTCTTTTGAGACAGAGTTAATAGAGTGTAAATTATGTCATCATAGCACAATGCAGCTTCAGACGCCTGGGCTCAAGCAATCCTCTTGCCTCTCTAGTAGCTGGGACTACACTGATGCCTAGATAATTTTTCTCTTTTTTTGCAGTTTTTTTTTTTTCTTTTTGGCTGGGGCCGGGTTTGAACCCGCTGCCTCTGGTATATGGGGCCAGTGCCCTACTCCTTGAGCCACAGGCACCGCCCATAATTTTTCTTTTTTTTGTAGAGATGGAGTCTCTTTCTTATTTAGGCTGATCTTGAACTCCTGGCCTCAAGCAGTCTTCATGTCTTAGCCTCCCAGAGTGCTAGGATTACAGGTGTGAACCACTGCACTGGCTTCACATGAAGTTTTATTGTTGACTTGTGACCTTGGCCATTAATGTTATCTTTCTGTTTGTATATGCAAATGAAGGAGCAAATTAAGGTATTGTATGATGACAGCTGATATCCAAGTGTATTATGTAGCTATTGTTAGTCATATAAAGTTAAAGCAGTCTAGAAGGAGGCCATATTGAATGAGCAACTGTTGGCAAGGCAGCCTTGTGCCTGATACCTATTGCAGCCAGGAGCTGGGAGCACTACAGCTGATTACTTTGGTAGTTCATCTAAGTGCGTAAAGCAGTGTTTTTCAACCTTTTTTATATCACAGCACACTTGAACCTATAGTCAAACTTCTGTAGCACATTTAAATTATGCTGATCACCAAAAAAAGTACAAAAAAAATGTACTTACTATGCTTTGAACTACTTTGAAAATAATTTAATTCATGATTTTTAAAACGTTCCATGGCATACCTAAGATCCTCTCAAGGCACACTGGTTGAAGATCACTGATGTAGAGATATGTCTTTCAGACCAAGAAAAGGAGTATGAAATGATTTGAAGATGCATAACTGGATTGGTGTTTCTTTCTTTATCAACTTTTTGTGTCTCAGTGAAACATGTTAGCCGGCCCTCAGCTTTGGAAGAGCAAGGCAGGCGTCTTGTGTTCTCTGCATTTGTTTTCCCCTACCTGATACTCAAATGATTTTTGAATACCTGAATTGAAAGAGAAACTATTTTAAACGTATACATTTTTATTTACAGCTGCTGCTGAAGGAAAAGGCAGAAGTGGGGAAGACTTTTTTCAAAAGGTAAGTTGATTTTTACTCTTGCCTCAGTGATAAGTTCAGAGGAGATTTGTCTGTCTCAACAGCTACCCTAGAAGTTCCCCTTCTGTATGAAGGAGGGTTGGTTTCAGTGAGAATGATGGAAACACTGGACATGACTGAGGAAAGGGAAAGATGCGATATGAGTCTTAACCATCCCAAGAAGGTTCTCTCTGGGGAAAATCTAATGAGGTTTTTGCTTGAGAGCAAAGAAATAGAAAATAAGAAGGCTCCGAGGTGGGTGAATTCTTGTAGTACATACCATGTGAAGGGTTCATAGTGCCAGGTAAGATACAGTATCCCATAGAATAATGTGCCCTACTCGTATGGAAGGGGGCCTTTCCTAAAGGGATTTAAATTTAGAAAACGTGAAAATGCTATGCTGGCCAAATAGAATGTTCCAGGCCACCTATTTTCCACTCCTGCTTTAGATTCAGGCTTTTGAAGTTTGTGTACTGTGCTTGAAGCCTCTCACTTGGGATTATCTGATATTGGTTAATATATAACTTGAAGTCACTACATGGGCATTTTAAATTGCTCTGGCATTAGCTGGGGCAGGCTTACCAATAACAGTAAGGAAAGAGGGCACAAATAGCAGAAATCATAGATTTACCTTGCGTTGGTTGTGATGGTACAAATAGATGCTGTCTGCGAAAAGTTTGTTTTTCATTGTTCTTCTGTAGCTCACAGAAAGATGTAAAGAGCAGAGCATTCACCTTGGATTCAGACATTTTCAGAGCTGAGTCAAAACACAGTGTATATGGTCATAAAGAACTTTCATTCTTAGAAGATTTGCTGGTATTTATCACTCTTTGCACGGCCGTATATACGTTCCAGCAGTTTAAATGGAAACACATGTTTGAAGGCGGGAACGTGCACATCCCACAAACGATGCGTTGGAATCATGGATTCCATTCTTGGGCACAGGCTAATAAGGTTGCCGGATAATTAGGTGGCAATAGTTTTTATCTCTTCAGTTTCTTCTTTAGTTCAATGGAAAGTGTTTTCTTGATAGACAAGTGTCCATAAGAAATTTGGACACTGATACTGGAAAAAACCCTGAATCTTAAAAGGCAAGTATCCCACATTCCAGAAGAGTAATCTTTCAGTGTTTTGACTAGACAGAAGTAGACACTATAGTTCATCTGCGGTAGGATGAAGGATTGGAGAAGTGTGGAATTGTCTGCCAGGAACTTTCATCCAGTCACATGCATTCTAGTTTCACATAATGACATTTTAGGACAACTTTAATATTGAAAAATAGGCCCCATTGCTGCTTACCAGTGTGTTTGAAGATATACTTTTCTACTTCTAAAGTAATGTAAATATGATCTATATGCCTCTTAATTGGAGTGGTTTATTTATTTATTTATTTTTTTGCTTTTGACTCTGGGGTGTATATCACAAACAAAATTAAAACAACTCTTTAAATGAGTTTAAAGTTCAAATACTCTTTTTTTTTTTTCTTGCAGTTTTTGGCCAGGGCTGGGTTTGAACCCGCCACCTCTGGCATATGGGACCGGCGCCCTACTCCTTTGAGTCACAGGCGCTGCCCTCAGATACTTTTAATTCTTGTAAAAACATTTTTTAAGTATAGAAAGATACTTACCTACCTTCATCTTGGCTCTCTCAGGTCGGGATAGGAGGAGTGTGAGACTTTTATATGCTAATTTATGTTTTTTATACCATAAAAATAGATGTACAATCATAATATAATTATGCTAATTAAATTTTACTAAAGTTTTTGAATTACCAAATAGTAAAACTAAATTTTAAAATATTTTTCAGAATAAGAAGTGGCATAGCTACACAAAGAGTTTACCTTTTAACTTAACAGACAGTAAGATTGTCAGATACATTGTCTCATGTTTGAAGCTGTAATATACTGATGTTCAGCTTACCGTACACTTAAACTTCTCCCCTTGAGTCAAAGTTACTATTTTTTTCCCCAGAAATCTACCCAATTTTCCATGCACTGTTTTTTCTCTGTGGGTTTGAAATATTTATTTTCCCTGATACTTTATTAGAGTAAAAGGCTGAGCTGTTATGACAGAGAACCCAACAAAATAGTGTCTGAAAGAACAGAGTTGTTTCACTCTCATATAACATTTTAAGAAGAATATTTCAGCTTGGTAGCTTTGTCCTATGCTGTCAATTAGTGACTCAGGCTCCTTCCAGGCTGGGGTGGGGGGGGCTCATCTTTAAGGCATAACCCCAGCTCCATGCTTGAAGCTGGGTCAGCCTCATGTCCAAAGTGAGCTAGTGAGAAAGGGATGAGAGTAATAAGGAAAGACATGCCATGGCCCAGGCTCAGGCCTGGATGTGGCATCCGTCACTTCCTCTCACGTCCTGTGGGAGAAAACTTAGTTCTGTGGCCTTCTTTAATGGCAACAATGAAGGAGAGGGGAGAGGCTTGGACATTTGGAGAAAAAAATTAGATTGTTAAGGGAAAAAAAAAAGTACATGGTCAAAGTGTAATATCCTCATGTGGTATATTGTGAAACCTTTTGTATTAGGTTATAAAGGCTGCTATGCCACAAACTGGTGACTTGACCATAAGTAATGTATTGTCCCACGGTTCCAGAGGCTGGAAGTCCAAGATCAGGATGTTAGCAGGATGGGTTCCTTCTGGGGCTATGAGAGTCTGTTCCGTGGCTGTGTTCCAGCCTCTGAGGGTTCACTGGTGATTTTTGGTGTTCTTTGGCTTATGGAAGCATCACCCTGACCTTGGCTCATTTTTCACATGGTACACTCTGTCTGTGTATCTCTGTGTCCAGATTTCCCCTTTTTATAAGGATACCAATCATACTGGATTAGGGGCTTCATCTTACTGCATCTGCAATTACCCTGTTTCCTAATAAGGTGCTGTTCTCAGGTCCCAGTGGTTAAGACTTCACCATATGAATGTTTGGAGGACAGTTCAACCTATTATATCTATAATATTTTTTAATGCAGAAAATGATTTCATAGAAAAATTTACTACAAATATAAATTTACTACATTTTGATATTCTATTTGATCTGTAGATTTTAACTGCCTAGTCATTTATAATAAATCTGTCTTTGTCTGGAATAAATATATAGTTGACATGCAAAAAGAAAGAATCTGTAATCTTACCTTTGAAAGAGAACTATCGTCTTTTTTTCTTTCTGTGCACATTAAAAGTATACATAAAGTGATTTATAATATTCTCTAGTTGATGGGATTGTAGATTACACTATGTATTTGCTTTGGATACATCCCAAATGTGTTTTTTGTATTAAGACTTTGCAAAGTTGTCCAGTAATTGTTGTTTTTATCTGGCTCTAAGTACACTTTAAAAAGTTGGGAATGGATACAATTTTATCAGTATTCTCTCTAGTTCTTTTTCCACTCCTAATGGCAGATCTATCTAATTAAAGCACATGGAAACGATCTTCCAGGGTTTTTATGGTTCTTTGGGCAGTCGTTCATGGCTTACTCACTGTCTGTCCTGTTTCCTTTTAATCAGTTCCTTTTCTCTTTCTCGTGTGAAATGACTATAGTCAGGTCTTGGGGGGGAAAATGTGTTGCAGTATACTAGGTGTGGATGGGTATAGTGATTGTGTTACAAATGTGACTCATCACAGCAAAATGTTTTAGGAATCTGTGATCCCAGTTACTGAAGAAAGACACATCCAGTCAGCATGATAAATGAAAGCCGAGTTTGCCATTGCATTGGAGTTATGTACAGTATTTCTCCCTAAAGTACACATCATGAATTTTACGTGTAGGGATGTTTTACACTCTTAAAATGCATTGGATATTTCTTTGGAAAACTGATCTATAAATTGGCTTGTCACAAGGCCTAACATAAATGAGGTACTGTTGGGTGGCTTGTGCAGTATATTTTTATGACCCTCAAATGTATCCTTTTTAGGCAAAAAGATTACTTTTGGCATTTGAAGGCTGGAAAGTAGCAAGTAGTATCTTCCGGGACAAATGTCTGGGAGGAATATTTGGCTCCTTCTGTAGCCCAAAATGAGTGTGTGAGCTGGTCCTAGATGGGGACTCTGTGGATCTTTTTATTGGGGAATAGCAAAGATGATAAAATTGCTTCTACTTTCTCCCCTGGCCATTATTTTTATATCTTGAGTAGATCTTGTCCCTCTATTAATAGAAATACATTTTGGTTTAATTATTTAAAAGTAAATTCAACTATCTACAGCCCATGAATGTACTTTTCCTAACACTGAGTCTTTTAAACGTAACACCTCAAATTTGTTTTGAATAAGATCCGGATATTTTAAAGCTTTAATTTTAGTATTTGTTTCGATAGGTAATACTGCATGGTTAACAATTCAAATTTATGAAAGGGTAAATAGTGGCAAGTTTCTGGCTTCACAGTGGTTTCTGAAGGTTTGCTGAAAAGACTGTGTAACATTACAATGTTGGTCCCCAAGTTGAGTAAGTATCGTCTTCATGAATGTCATTACCAGTGGACACTTAGGACTTTAAGCTAGCATTCAGGGACACTGAGTTCTCAGCATGGATCGCAGTGCTGTGGTCTGAGAGTATTTCAGCGAGAGAATCTGTAACTGTGGTTCTCTTTATATTACTCTCTGGATAGAGAAAACTGGATATTTAAAAGACTTAGAAGAAAGGAATAACCTCTACTGCCAGAAGGGTGTATGATTATCCTGTCGGCAGTTGTTGAAGTTTTGCTTATCATCTTTTCTTCTGGTCTTCTGAGTTCTGTACCTGTGTGCATTTGAACACAAGAAGCCTGGGTGTCAATCTCATATTCTCTTAGCATGTTGAATGAATCAAGTTGTGTTGTCTTGGTACATTTTTGCCATATATTTTGCTAGTCACTTCACGTAAATGCTTTATGAAAACCATATTTCGTATTGTATTCCTCTTTCTGGAACCATAGAAACAAGGAGTGTCTCTGAAATTCTTTAATATGTATGTTTTAATGATATTGAATGTAACCTAGTTGCTAGTAGAATGTCTTCATGCTGGTACATTTTTTTCAAGTGAATAATAATCTGAAATCAATATGTAGTGAAAGTGTAGCTGTTATTAAGGTGATTTGTTGAAACCAAACTCATTGGATTGCATAGAAAATCATTGTATTCATGAAAACAGGGCTTTTAAGAAGGGTCACAGGTAGGACTCTGGATTATAGACTTGTAGCGCAAGTTACCATGGAAAGGCCAAGTTAAGGCATTTATTGGTGTTAGTTTAAAAATGTTTGTATATTATTTTGTAGAATATGTAGATTACATGCCTCCCTTAATTTCTGCAGTTTTCAGTATTTCCTTTAATTGAAAGAACATGATATTCAAACTTCCTTATTTATGGTTGATGTTAAGATTTCAGAACTATTTCCGCATTATACAGATAAGCCAAAATTACACTAATAAAGTGATAATATATATTTGTAAACATTCTGTGTGGTCAAAAGCAATTTTTTAAGGTAGTGGCATTAGCTATTTGTGAGGAAGGATTAAGTTTGATTAATTTCAATCATAGGAGCTTTGCACTTGCTTTTGTAGTCTGCGTGTGTGGGGGTATGTGCACGTGTGCGTGTATTTAGTTATATACTTTCATTGTTATGTTCAAACTGTTTTTATATCTTAGAGGGGCATATAACAAAGTCAGTCTCAGTAGAACATTATCAGAGAAGTCTGAAGGCCAATTTAAAGGAAATCCATTATGGCAATATTATAACAATTTAAAAATAACCTAGGTCTTTAACAATACAAAGTTTGAAATGTGGTCTATCCAAACACTGGATTACTAACTATGTAGGCATTAAAAATAAGGCTCTTTTTGGAAATATTTAATGACTTGTGAAATGGATTATAATATAAATATAAAAATTAGGAAAAAAGGCATGTAAATAGCTGGATTCTAATGTTGTTATATATATATTTATGACTAGCAAATGACTTATTCGTGGTTGATAGAATTATGGAATTTCCATATGGAATTATGGAATTATTAATATATGGAAATTAATAATTCAGGAATTATGCCAAACTGTTAACCATTATTATCTCAGTGGTGAGATTATGATTGCTTTTTATTTTCTTTCTATACTTTCCTATAATGAACCTCCACTACTTTTATAACCAGGAGTAATAACAGCTACCATCTTATGAAGAAAAACTGATAATAATAGGTAAAATATGTTGAGGCTGCCTGTGGAATCATAAATTATTATAGTTTATGAATATGCAATATTTTTTGGTGAGAGAAATCTAAGTCAGACTTTCATCAAGCACTGAAGTTACTTCTGTATTACTTATAAATAATTGTAAAGATAAAACAAGTCTCCACGTCAAGGGGGATCATTTGTAGGCAGCACTCAGTTTTAGAAAATTGCCCTCTCTTTCTTTCATTCATTTTCCCTTGTTTTGCCATCTAGAAGTATAAAAAATTTTGAAGGTGGTTTTTACACCCATACGCTGCCTTTTCTTCAGGCTAAAGATAGTTTCTTATCATATGACTTAGTTTTCAGACCCCTTATGGTCCTATTCACTTTTAGTACCAAGATCAACATCCCATTTTATAATAAATATGGCAGCAATATCTGGGTACAGTGTTCTGGAGATAGCCTGACCAGCAGAATTATAGTGAGGACGTAATTATCTGCAAAAGGGATAGGTATACCAGAAGTGTGTGAATATTAGGTCAGTTTCAGGTACTGTTGAGATGATGCTATTCTTTACCCAAATGAAAGTGACGTGTTGGCTCTGATGTCATTTTTGGAGTACACAACATAAAACGAGGACTTTCTGACTTCAGACCGGCAGAGAAAGCCCCCACAGATAGAGCTCACATGTGCCATCTCTCACTATTTAGCTTGGAGACCATGTGGCAGATGTAGTGGCCAGAATAGGTGACCTTGACTCAACAGTCAGAACTCCTGCATGATTTTTTTTTTCTTCACTCTGGACTCCATAGATTACCTGGGAAAAAGGACTCAGCCACCGGGCAACAGTCTGCACAATATGGGGGTTGGCGTAATGCCTTTTAGTTTAGTTCAGGTGACATTTAGTAAAGAATTTTAAGTTTTACTGATTTAAAATGGGTTCACAGAAGAATCAATACAGTTTAGAGCTGGATGTGATATTGCCTCTGTCTTCTAGAAAAGAATATTTGGTCGAAACCATCTTAGGTTGTTTTTTCCCTTTCAAGTTAGACAATTAGTTGGTGGCAGCCAAGACTTGAGTGGTTTTCTGACTTTATGCTTGACTGTTATTATTAAAGAATGAATGTTTTTCTTTAGATCAGCAATTACCATTCCCTTACAGTGGGCTAAGCTTCTGTATGAGAGAAGTCCTGCCTAAAGGACTAGGTAGAGTTCTGAGTTAGGGTCATTGTGGTATGTTGAAGGGCCAGCCAGAACGCTGAGGCTAATTAATTCAGTAAAATAAATGTGCTATGGATTTTGCAGCCCTTTATATTTTGTTAAAATAGATTTCAAAATGATACCAAAGTTGATTATTCTCAAGTACCTCTGATATTTTGCTTTTTTATTCTATCTAGGAGAGTTGTAATGATTTGTTATCATTTACTGAAACAGTTCTTTCTTCAAATGTGGGGCTCTTTCTGTTTTTTTTTTGTAGAGACAGAGTCTCACTTTATCGCCCTCGGTAGAGTGCCATGGCATCACGCAGCTCACAGCAACCTCCAACTCCTGGGCTTAGGCGATTCTCTTGCCTCCCGAGTAGCTGGGACTACAGGTGCCCACCACAACGCCCGGCTATTTGTGTTTTGCAGTTCGGCCGAGGCCAGGTTTGAACCTGCCACCTTCAGTATATGGGGCCAGCATCCTACTCAATGAGCCACAGGCACTGCCAGCTCTTTCTGTTTTTTAAAGAATAAACTTTTGCTTGATATGTTTAGTGTTTTTCCATTTTATCTAGACAAAATACATTGCTTCAGAATTTGTCCTTTGATTCGATGCTTACCTTGCTCTGGTCTCTGAATAGTGCTTTTAATTTATGTGCTTTTTTTTTTTTGAGACAGAGTCTCACTATATTGCCCACTGTAGAGTGCAGTGGCATCACAGCTCACAGCAACCCCAAACTCTTGGGCTTAAGCAATTCTCTTGCCTCAGCCTCCCAAGTAGCTGGGACTACAGGAGCCCGCCACAATGCCTGGCTATTTTTTGTCGTAGTTGTCATCGTTGTTTAGCTGGCCTGGGCCAGGTTTGAACCCACCAGCCTTAGTGTATGTGGCTGGCGCCCTAGCCACTGAGCTACTACAGGCACTGCCCAATTTATGTCCTTTTCGGTCTACATGAAACATATCTTCTCTGTTGTTTTGTGTGTGTATTCCTGCCTTCCCACGTGAAGAGGGAGAGAAGCAGGCCTTATTTTATGTCGCCAGATTCTGTTTTCCAGCTCTCCCAGCCACAGATGACCGGGCCAAGATTGGGCACTGGACCAAGCCCTCTCTATACAGTGGGTGTGATCTGTTTGACTCAACAGAGCCAAACTTATCTCAGTGAACCAGGGAGCTGAGACGTGGTGTGGGAGCAGGAATAGAATGGGGAAGGTCATGACATAGGCTGGGGTGAGGAGAAGCTGAGCATGATGGTGTTTGCCATGGGAAAGCCAGTGTTATGAGGGTGAGGATGCCGCAAGTGAGCAGTGGGGACCATCCATGGAGGGGAGTGTGGTGCAGAAAGCAGAGAAGCAGAGGTGCCGGAGCAAGAGGTGCTCTTGCTGGGAACTGTTCTCTTACACCGGTGTCCTTGCAGTCTTCTCCCCTTTTACTGACACAGAGAATTCTGCAAGGCCTAAATCAAGAGTCAAGCTATGATGCACAAAAGGCATTCAGTTACTGCAATCATTACATAATCCTCCTTTCTTCAAAGAGTTCATGCACTCACACATTAACAAAATTTGGTGTGTAGAGTAGTTTCATCGCTCGACAAGTAGCTCAACTTTAAAGGAACAGTGGACTTTAGATAATACAAAAGATATTTCCCTCTAATTTTCGTTTAAAATGTGTATGTAACAGCAATTCTACAGTGTCTTTTAAAATGTTAGGCCACATTATAACAGTATATGATGAACATTCTCTGTGTATAACATACACACCTTCTAAAAATAATATTTTTATTCAAGGTATTCTTATTTTTGCTAGTCAGTTGCCAGATTATTTAGGGGTCAATGTTATTATCTTAGATAAGGAAAGCAAGTGCTGTCCTCCTTATTTTCCAAAATCCAAAAGATTTAATTATGGGCCTTTATCCTACATTTCAGGATTTCCCCCTTCTCTTTGGCCATTGGCATTAATATTGTTTCCACCACTGTTATCCATTTTATGGGAAGTTTGTAGTCAGCCAACACACAGAGAGGTTAGTACAGTATATAAACATTTTCTGTTTTTCTTAATAATGGTTAAGCAGAATGTTACTCCATCCCTCTAAGTAACATGATTCTTGAATTAAATTATTAAATATCCTGTTACTTTCTCATTTTGTATGTTTAACAGTTGTGGCTTGTCCCAAACTGGTTCATTTGCAGGCTCTTTTATATTTCTTTGGAATTAAATTCCTTCCTGAAAGGAACTGTCTTCAGGCTTTATAAGTAGTGGAAAAATAAACCAACCTTCCTTCCTTCCTTCCTTCCTTCCTTCCTTCCTTCCTTCCTTCCCTCTCTTCCTTCCTTCCTTTCAGTCAAAATTGTCTAGAAGTATGTAAGTATGGCTTTTCTCCCTTAACATTTACTACTTTTATTACTTTTGTCATCCTAGATTACCATCTACTCATTCAAATTTTCTGTTTCTTAATGGGTGAAGTAATGATAGGTGGGGAAGGAGGGAATTTAGCCAGAGATAAAAGTAAGTGACTGGGAAAATATGGAGGCTTCGGTGTTTCCTGCTTGGTTTTCCTTCTTGAATTCATCATCAATTTGTTTTTTGAAAGAAGAATTAAAAAACAGCTTCAATTCCTACATATCTGTTTACTTTGGAGTTGCCAGGAAACCTTAGTCCCCTGTGAATAAGAAAACTTCGAGTTCAGTTAGTTTGGAGTTTTCTTGTTTTCTTAAATAGAAATTCTTCCTGTTATATTTTTCTATGGCATTAGCTGAAACAGTGGTCCAAGTGTGAGTCAGTAGGAGGTGCTGTTTGAAAAGCTTCATGGTGTCTCCACCATGAAGGTTTGTAGCTTTGGAGAGCCTAAGCTTTTGTTGGCTTTAGCCAATACATTGAGAGGGAGTTAATAATGAAATTGAGGAAGTAATGTTTTTTAAGACTTAATTGGAACATGGCTATGTCTTTTCTCATTTGAGTATCACTTTACTTTTTTATTCTTTCTCATCCATTAATAATAGGATGAGCTACCTCATAATGAGTTTTACCTCATAAAAACTGTCTTGCTTTCTTCCAGTTCCATAGAAATACTGATGCTCTTTGACTTTCCAAGAGGTTTCAGTATGAAGGGAAAAAATACTTACAGGAAGAGGTTATTGTGAATGATTATGTGCAGACTTGTCTGAGATGCTAAGGATGTCACTTATAAGGGTATAATTAACATGCGGGATAAAGCGAGGAAGAGTTTCTGAGCAGAGAGCAGTTTTGGATTAGTTTAGGATGCCTTCCAGACTTGTGACTCTATGACCTGAACATTCTAGTAAAGCCACAATGCAGAGGCAGGCAGAATAAGGGACAGAGTTGACTGTTTCCCTGGCATATGGCCCAGAGAATAGATCAGTTAAAAGTGATAAATATCATTGTATCATTTCATCTGAGCTAATTATTCACAAATTGTTTAAAGATTTACAGCTTTAGAGGGTAAGTGGAAGGATTTGAAATCTAAAATAAAGGTAGGAGACTGTATTGTTTCTATTCATTTTCTATTCAGACATGATGAGAGTTAAACATGATAGGATAACCAAACATTTTGCAATGTAGTTTGCTTTGCAGCTTCTGACTTTTTTAGTGCTGGGCTTAGGGACGTATTATTACGTTTTTCTTCCTGCTGTGTTCCTGGATAATAAATGCGTTCCCAGGCAGATTAACATTTAACTATGCTTTGAAACATGAGTTTTCAGTTATTGTGAGACATTTGTTACATTTTGGATGATAAACTTGCCAAGTTCAGCATGACAGCCATAAACTAGTTAACATCATTTAACTAAGTTCTGAACTTTCTATGATATGTAGTTTTTAAAAATGTATTTTCCAGGAAAACAGTTGAAAATTTTGGCTTTGCAGTTTACTTCTGGCTGTGTTTTATGGAAATCAAACTAAAACTTCTGAGAAATAGATAAAAATGATTCAGATTTGGCAAGTAATAGAAAATTTGGTTCTATTTGTATAAAATTAAAGATTCCCTTAAAGAAATCATTGGCTATCAGTTTAGCATACTCTAAAGGGATTAGCATTAAATCACTGGGATAATGATAAACAAGCACAGAAAAGAGAAGGCCAAGAATATTTGAGATCCAATATCACACGCAGAATAAATGTAGCCAATTTGCAGTTTTTCAGGGGCAGATTTTCTAGCTCAGGTATTAACTGGAATTAATGTTCCCTTCCCCATTTCTTCAGTTCCAACATCAACTGTTTTAATGATAGTGTTTTTTAAGACGGAGTCTTACTCTGTTGTCCTGAGGAATGTCAAACTCCTGAGTTCAAGTGATCCTCCTGACTCGGCCTCCCAAGTAGATGGGGCTATAAACATGTGGCATAAAGCCTGGCTAATTTTTCTAAGTTGGGTAGAGATGAGGTCTCACTCTTGCTCAGGCTGATCTCCAACTCCTGAACTCAAGCTGTCCTGCTGTCTCAACTCCCCAGAGTGCTAGGATTATAGGTATAAGCCACCATGTCTTGTCAATGGGAAACGGTTAACCTAGAGCAGTGTTCTTCATCCTGGGTGATGTTTTATCTTAAGTTTTAAAATTACTATTGATACCTAAACTAGAAATCCTGATTTAATTGTCCGGAAGTAATGCCTAGGCAGTATTATTTATCACACCTGTGGTGCATCTTACAAGGGTACATGTTAAATCTACGAAGTGTAGAACAATCTACTTAGTCTAAAATATAAATGCCTTAACTGTAAATCTACTAAGTCTAGAATATAAATGCCTTAACACAATAACTAAGAAAACGCGGTGAAGGCTATGTTAACCAGTTTGATGAAAGTATTTCAAATTGTATATAAAACCAACACATTTGTACCCCATAATTGCATTAATGTACACAGCCATGATTTAATAAAAAGAAAAAAAAAAGTTCCTTAGGTGATTTTAATGTGCAGCCAAGGTTGGGAAGTACTGATGTAGAGTATGGATAACTACAAAGAGAATTCTAGGCCGGGCATGACGTCTCAAGCCTGTAATCCTAGCATGCTGAGGCCGGTAGATTGCTTGAGCTCAGAAGTGTGAGACCAGCCTGAGGAAGAGTGAGACCCAATCTATACTAAGAATAGAAAAACTCGCTGGGTGTTGTAGTGGGTGCCTGTAGTCCCAGCTACTTAGGAGACTAAGGCAAGAGTCACTGAAACCCGGGAGTTTGAGGTTGCTATGAGCTATGACGACACCATGGCACTATACCCAGAGAGACTGAGACTCTGTCTCAAAAGAAAAGAAATTCCAAATTCATATGGGTCTCTGCTACTAATACAGGAGAAGGAATTATAGTTGGCCTTTGAACAATGCAGTGGTTAAGGGCACTGATGACCCCCCCCCATATAGTTACAAACGTGCATATAGTTTTTGATTCCCATAAAACTTTTTTTTTTTTTTTTGTTGAGACAGAGCCTCAAGCTGTCACCCTGGATAGAGTGCTATGGCATCACAGCTCACAGCAACCCCAACTTCTGGGCTCAAGCGAGTCTCCTGCCTCTGCCTCCCAAGCAGCTGGGACCGCAGGC
>CAUYRH010117069.1:0-16689 GCA_963574655.1 Perodicticus potto | reverse complement strand
ATCAATGAACGAACACAGTCCCTTCCGCCGTCAGAACCCATTTTGTTTGCCTGGGAACATAGTAGTGCCCAAGCACTGGGTTGACCGGGGCATTGCATACTGTCACTTACTGATGAGCTGCGTTCCTTCCAGGGACGTTTTCTCAGGGGTCCTCCTGACCTGTGGTCGATCACAGAAGGAGTGTCGAGTGAGAAGGGGAGCATTGCAGGGTGGCTGAGATTTGCCAATGAGTTTGTGGGCAGCGATGAGAGGAAGGCTCCTGCGTAAGGATGGGGCGGGCCGGGTGCAGAGTAGCTTGCAGGGTCAGGGTGGGCATTTATCAGAATTTCAGGAAGGGTCTTGCGAACAGGTGCAAACTGAAGTATGAGGTGTGTTCCATACTGCCTCTCTATGCTTCTGTCTCCCTCCCTCCTGCTCCCACTGCCCATGCTATCTGGAGAAAAGAGCTGCCCCAGTGAAGTGATGGGGAAATGTGTCTGTTGTACAAACTGTTATCAGAACTTCAAAAACAAAAGCTTCTCTGTTTTGAGCTTTGTTAGAACCAGCAAGGACACTTCCTGAACTTTGCCTCTCCTCCCTGGCTAGCACTAGCAGTTTAATAGAGTGTGTCTGGGAGCAGTTAAACTTTCTCCCAGGCGGGGATGTGCCTTCAGGTGAGCACACAAGTTTTGCAGAAACTCCAGCATAACTGGCACTAGGAAGGCGACGTTGTTGTCATTTGAGAGAAGCCAGTGACTTGGTCCTGACGGAGTTGCCTTGGGATGGCCATCTACACCAGATAGCACGCCCTTGGAGCCCCCGTCCAGGTAGCATCTGAGGGTAAGAAAAGACATTAACTGACACTGGGCCCAGTGTTCACTCTTTCATGGCGGAGAAGGGTTCAGGGAAGAAGGGACCATGTTTTGGGCGGTGTTGGCCACACTTGAGTGACTGACAATGGCTCTGAGCAGCTTTGTTCTCTGTCGGCCATTTAGAGGACTTCGAAACTAGTGAATGTAATGTTAACACGTAGCAAAGTTTTCTAAGCTGCTCTTTAATTTTTCAAGTGAATTCATCTTAACATTTGTAATTTGTAAAAATGTTAAAAGTTGGCTTCTGGGCAAAGCTGCATTCTGTCTGGCTGACAAATATAAACTGATGGGGCGTGTCTGGAAGCTGTTGTGTTTTATCCAGTGGACTGTGAGTGAACATGCATCATGCTCTAAGGTGATTTTTGTCTCTTTTGAGAGGCAGATGGTTACCTCTGTGCCCTGGAAAACTACCTGACTCTCTGACACTTAGGCAAAGTGGGCTTGACTGGTAGAGGCTGACCTGCAGATCTGGGTCACAAGAGAGCAGGGCAGGGCAGGGGCTGGGTAGTGGGGCAGCCCCTCAAGTACTCGGCCTTCCCTGACCACTCTCCAGGCACTCTTTGCCCCCACCCTGGGGCCCTTGCATCTCTGAGCAGGAGGCTTGTTGCCACCCAGCATACCAGCAGGCTGTCTCCGGGTGTTTATAGCGGTAGTATGGGGCTGGGACCTTCACAGCCCCAAGTTGTTGGTGATTGGGACCAAATAAAGGGGTGAAAGCAAACATGAAGGGCCTGAGGGGTGTGTTGCTGCAATCACCTCTGTGTGATCTGCGATGCATTCAGCCACTAGGCAGCAGCAGGGAGTACGGGGAGGGACCAGACTTACTTTGGAAGTGAAATGGTGAGGGGCTGAGCAGCTGCCCTCCTTCCCCAGCCTGGGAATATTAGGCCTGGTGGGTGTCCCAGCCTCTGGCTTACAGGGTTTGAGTTTGCATAGCATTCACCCAGTTGCTGCCATATCAAGGGAGAATTATTTCCAAGGTGAACTGTCCTGGCTCAGCTCTAAGGAGGCTGGCCCTCTACTCACAGACCCTCATCCTCATCTGCAGACCCAAATGCCCAGATCTTCTTCTCCCTCCTGGGGGAGAAACGCTCAGCTCAGGGCTCTGTGAGCTGTGTTGGAGGGAAAGAAAGTATAGGTTTGTTCTGTCAGTGGAAAAGAATCTGTAAAAGAATTTAAAGAGGGACGGCACCTATAGTTCAGTGGGTAGGGCACTGGCCCACATACCGAGGGTGGCAGGTTCAAACCCAACCCCAGCCAAACTGCAACAAAAAATAGCCGGGCGTTGTGGCAGGCGCCTGTAGTCCCAGCTACTCGGGAGGTTGAGGCAAGGGAATCACCTAAGCCCAGGAGTTGGAGGTTGCTGTGAGCTGTGTGACGCCACGGCACTCTACCAAGGGCGATAAAGTGAAACTCTGCCTCTACAAAAAAATAAAATAAAATAAAAAATAAATAATTTAGGCGGCGCCTGTGGCTCAAAGAAGTAGGGCGCCGGCCCCATATGCCAGAGGTGGCGGGTTCAAATCCAGCCCTGGCCAAAACCTGCAAAAAATAAATAAATAAATAAAATAAATAATTTAAAGAGGTTTATTCTGAGCCAAATACGTGTGACCACCATGGCCCAGAGTGCCAGGCCCACGCAGCTTTGTTTGGGGTACAGTTCGGTTTTATACACTTCAGGGAGACAGGAAGTACATGTGAAGTCACACATCAGTACATGGAAGGCATGCACTGGCCTGGCCCTAAAAGGCAGGACATCTGAAAGCAGGGGATTATTACAGGGAATAGGTAGGTTTAAAGAAATGAAGCTTTTTTTTTTTTTTTAACGTTAAGGTATAAGGGAGTGTGCCACTTGGAGACATGCCACTGGACAGGAACCCAGACAGACTCAAGTGGTCTGTTAAGTAAATTGATGAGTTTTTTCTCAAGTGGCCTTCAGCTTGTTAATGATTTTGTATCAAAGAGTAACTCTAGAAAGGACAGGGCATAACTAGGCATGTTTAACCTCCCTTCTCCTAAAGGCTGGAAACTCAGCTTTAAGGTTTTGGTCTGTTTGTTTGTTTTGGTGGGGTGGGGGGAGGTCCCTTTGGCCAGGAGGAGGTCTGTTCAATTGGCTGGGGGGTTAAGATTTCATTTTAGGGCTCGGCGCCTGTGGCTCAACGGGCTAAGGTGCCAGCCACGTACACCTGAGCTGGCGGGTTCAAACCCAGCCCGGCCTGCCAAACAACGACAGCTGCAACCAAAAAATAGCCGAGCCTTGTGGTGGGCGCCTGTTGTCCCAGCTACTTGGGAGGCAGAGGCAAGAGACTCGCTTGAGCCCAGGAATTGGAGGTTGCTGTGAGCTGTGATGCTACGGCACTCTATCCAGGGTGACAGCTTGAGGCTCTGTCTCGGGGGGGGGAAAAAAAAAAGATTTCATTTTAGTGTACTGGTATTACAAACACCTGAGCTACTGGTTAGGGACACAGGGTCCTCACTGGCCAGAGAAGAGCATTAGACATCTATCAGTATTACCAGTTTGTTGGCTTTTTAAAGAGCTGACATCAAGGCTTGGCGCCTGTGGCTCAATGGGCTAAGGCGCCAGCCACGTACACCTGAGCTGGTGGGTTCGAATTCAGCCCGGGCCCGCCAAACAACAATGACAGCTGCAACCCAAAAATGGCCAGGCGTTGTGGCGGACACCTATAGTCCCAGCTACTTGGGAGGTGGAGGCAAGAGACTCGCTTGAGCCCAGGAATTGGAGGTTGCTGTGAGCTGTGATGCCACGGCACTCTATCCAGGGTGACAGCTTGAGGCTGTCTCGGAAAAAAAAAAAAAAAAAAAAAAAAAGAGCTGACAACAAGAGTCAAGTTTTTCTGAGGACCCTGGAGGAGCAGCCCCCCAACGATTGTCTGGGCCCCCTGGTGAGGATGGAGGAGGTCTCCATGGGGCCATCCTTGCACTTCAGGAGCAGTGTTCTAGAAATCTTTGGCTGTGTACCAAATAGCTGAATCCGCTCTTTTTTTCTTTTTCTTTTTTTTGAGATAGTGTCTCACTTTGTCACCCTGGATAAAGTGCTAATGCGTCACAGCTCACAGCAGCCTCAAACTCTTGGGCTTAAGTGATCCTCTTGCCTCAGCCTCCCAAGTAGCTGAGTGACTGGGACTACAGGTGCCCAGCACAACACCTGGCAATTTTTTTTTTTTTTTTTGAGACAGAGCCTCAAGCTGTCATCTTGGATAGAGTGCTGTGGCATCACAGCTCACAGCAACCTCCAATTCCTGGGCTTAAGCGAATCTCCTGTCTCCGCCTCCCAAGTAGCTGGGACTACAGGCGCCCTCCACAACGCCTGGACATTTTTTTGGTTGCAGCCGTCGTTGTTTGGCGGGCCCGGGCTGGATTCGAACCCGCCAGCTCAGGTGTACGTGGCTGGCGCCTTAGCCCGCAGGTGCTGAGCCTTTTTTTTTTTTTGAGATAGAGTCTCACTGTGTCGTCCTCAGTAGAGTACTGTGATGTCACAGCTCACAGCAACCTCATACTCTTGGGCTTAAGCGATTCTCTTGCCTCAGCCTCCCAAGTAACTGGGACTATAGACCCCTGCCACAGTACCTGGCTATTTTTTGGTTGTAGTTGTTATTTGGCAGGACTGGGCTGGATTCGAACCTGCCAGCTCCAGTGTATGTGGCTAACACTCTGGCTGCTGAGCTACAAGTGCCAAGCCCCTGGCTATTTTTTTTTTGTTTTAGAGACAGGGTCTCTCTTTGGCTCAGGCTGGTCTCAAACCCATGAGCTCAGGCAATCCACCGCCTCAGCCTCCCAGAGTCCTAGGGTTACAGGCGCTAGCCACCATGCCCAGCCTGAGTCTGGTCTTTGATGTTAGTAATTGTACTTTTTAGAAGTTTGTGGGGTCTCCCTGCTGTCCTTTAGGCAGTGTGTCCTCCTTGTGTGTGCGATTCCGTCAAGCTGAACCACAGCTGCCTCTGAGATCATCTCGGGTGTGCTTTGGATTTCGTATCCTGCTGCGTGTATGTGCTTTTCCACAGGGGTCTACCTTTGACACACACCCCAGGCCTGCCTGTTTTTCTGGCTGCTCCAGTGTGTCCCAACTGACGGCCCACACCAAGTGGTCAGCACCAAGCCAGCAGTGACTGATGCCTCCCCACCCTCTGACACCCCTGTTTCCCAGGCTGGAGGGCAGTGGGAAGATCACAGCCCACTGTAGCCTCAAACTCCTAGGCTCAAGCCATCTTCCTGCTTTGGCCTCCGAAAGTGCTGGAACTACAGTGGTAATCCACTGTGCCTGGCTGAGCAAGTGTCTCCTAAAGTAATTTCCTCATTTCAGATTTTTTTTTTGCAGTTTTTGGCCGAGGCTGGGTTTGAACCCACCACCTCCAGCATATGGGGCTTGCACCCTACTCCTTTGAGCCACAGGTGCCACCACCCTTCTGCTTTCAGATTTTAAAGTGAATGCTTTTTTTTGTGTGTGTGTGTGTGTATAGAGACAGAGTCTCACTCTATGGCCCTCGGTAGAGTGCCGTGGCGACACACAACTCACAGCAACCTCCAGCTTTTGGGCTTAGGTGATTCTCTTACCTCAGCCTCTTGAGTAACTGGTACTCCAGGCGCCCACCAGAATGCCCAGCTATTTTTTTGTTTTTCAGTTCAGCCAGGGCCGGGTTTGAACCCACCACCCTCGGTATATGGGGCCGGCGCCCTACTAGCTGAGCCACAGGTGCCGCCCTAGCCCAGCCCTTTTGTCTTTTCAGATGAGCTAGGGGGTTGCTGCTTAGAGTAAGGCCTTCTGGGCAGCCTTACTCTGAGCACCTCTCCCTTGCTGCTTGTAGTACCAGACCCAGAGAACAAAGGGCATTACTTTCCTGCTAGAACTGCAACTTTTTCAAGATCTTTTTTGTTTGTAAATTGTTAACCTCAGAATCTGCTGAGACTGAAATGTTGGCCACTTTTCCAAACCTGCACTTTCATTTTGATTCAAGTTGAGATTATAAATTGAAAATGTACTTTTTAATGTTTCTTTAGTTTTATGTTCATTCGTATAATCTTCCCTGCTTTCTCATCTGCCACAGGCTAGGCCCTGTGCTTTGTGTTAAGTACATGGGAATGAAAACAAAAATGTGTGGCTCAGCACCCGTAACAGAGTAGTTATAGTGCCAGCCACATGCACCAAGGGTGGCGAGTTCAAACCCGGCCCAGACCAGCTAAACAACAATGGCAACAAAAAAATAGCTGGGTGTTGTGGTGGACGCCTATAGTCCCAGCTACTTGGGAGGCTGGGGCAAGAGAATCGCTTAAGCCCAAGAGTTGGAGGTTGCTGTGAGCTGTGATGCCACGGCACTCTACCCAAGGTGACATAGTGAGACTCTGTCTCAAAAAAAAAAAATATGTATCTGGTGTGAGGGTCAGTGTTTAACCAGTCGGTAAAATTGATTGGTTAAGGCTGGGCTTAGTGTGTCTTACTCCTGTAATCCTAGCACTATGAGAGGCCAAGGTAGGAGGGAAGATCACTTGAGCTCAGGAGTTCCAGACCAGCCTAAGCAAGAACAAGACCCCATCTCTACTAAAAATAGAAAAATTAGCCAGGTATTGTGGTAGGTGCCTATAGTCCCAGTTACTTGGGAGGCAAGATGATCACTTGGGCTGAGTGCAGTGGCTCATGCCTGTAATCCTAGCACTCTGGGAGGCCAAGGCAGGTGGATTGCTTGAGCTCAGGAGTTTGAGACCAGCCTGAGCAAGAGTGAGATGCATATCTACTAAAAATAGAAAAAACTAACTGGACATTGTGGTGGGCATCTGAAGTCCCAGCCACTCAGGAGGCTGAGGCAAGAGGATCACTTGAGCCCAAAAGTTTGAGGTTGCTGTGAACTATGATGCCACTGTACTCTAGCCAGGGTGATAGAATAAGTCTTGGTCTCAAAAAAAAAAAAATTATTGGTTAAATAATTGATGAAGGAGCATTTTGAAGTTAAACTTTGAGTATCAAAATAATAACAGCTGTTGATGGTGACTTTTTAATTTGAAAAGTCCCATTCTTACACTATCGAATGTGTTTTTTCCGTGGCTATAAATGATTACAGTGTTGGAAGGCACAGATACTAGTTGTGCTGGGATTTATCAAGTGGTGTTGGAACGTTTTGTAACTGTTTTAGGTACTTTTTTTTTGTTTGTTTTTTTGGAGACAAAGTCTCACTCTATCATCCTGAGTATAGTGCAGTGGCATCATCATAGCTTACAGCAACCTCAAACTCTTGGGCTCAAACGATCCTCTTGCTTCAGCCTCTGGAGTAGTGGGAATACAGTGCTCATCACAACGCCTGGTTAGTTTTTCTTCTCTTGTTAGTAAAAACAAAGTCTTATTCTTGCTCAGGCTGGTCTCGAACTCCTGAGCTCAAGCGATCCACCCAGAGTGGCCTCCCAGAGTGCTAGAATTACAGGTGTGCGCCACTGCACCTGGCCTAGAAAATTACTCCAGAATGGCACCTGTGGTTCAGTGAGTAGGGCGCTGACCCTGGCCAAACTGCCAACAAAGAAAATAACCGGGCGTTGTGGAGGGTGCCTATAGTCCCAGCTATTGGGGAGGCTGAGGCTAGAGAATCACCTAAGCCCAAGAGCTGGAGGTTGCCATGAGCTGTGATGCGACAGCACTCTACTGAGGGCGATAAAGTGAGACTCCGTCTCTAAAAAATAAAATAAAAATAAAAAATTACTCCAATAATTTTGTTTTTCTTTCTTTTTCTTTTTTTTAAGAGACAGAGTCTTGGCTCGGCACCTGTGGCTCAATGGGCTAAGGCCCCAGCCACGTACTCCTGAGCTGGTGGGTTCGAATCCAGCCCAGACCCGCCAAACAACAATGACGGCTGCAGCCAAAAATGGCCGGGCATTGTGGCGGGCGCCTGTAGTCCCATGGGAGGCGGAGGCAAGAGACTCACTTGAGCCCAGGAGTTGGAGGTTGCTGTGAACTGTGATGCCACAGCACTCTATCCAGGGTGACAGCTTGTGGCTCTGTCTCAAAAAAAAAAAAAAGAAAGAAACAAAGTCTTACTTTATCGCCTTCAGTGGAGTGCCGTGGTATCACACAACTCACAGCAACCTCCAACTCCTGGGCTTAGGTGATGCTCTTACCTCAGCCTCACCAGTAGCTGGGACTACAGGCGCCCGCCGCAACACCCGGCTATTTTTCTGTTTTTGCAGTTTGGCTGAGGCTGGGTTTGAACCCCCCACCTTCGGTATAGGGGGCCGGCGCCCTACTCGATGAGCCAAAGGCACCGCCCTCCAATAATTTTTTTCTTGCTCTTGGACATGTGCCTATTTTCCATTTTTAAAATATAGTGAATTCTTTTTTCTTAGCTAACATTTCTGCTCAGAAGCAGTTGGGACTCTGCCACGCCGTAAGTCTTCCTTTGGTGGTGTTGGCCCCGACATGCAGCAACCCCTTCCCTTATCAGGCCTGTGCCCAGACTGACTGTCCGCGTGCTCTCTCCTAGGCCAATGAGGTGACAGACAGTGCATACATGGGCTCTGAGAGCACCTACAGCGAGTGTGAGACCTTCACCGATGAGGACACAAGCACCCTGGTGCACCCTGAGCTGCAACCCGAAGGGGACGCAGACAGCGCAGGTGGCTCGGCTGTACCTTCTGAGTGCCTGGATGTCATGGAGGAGCCTGACCATGGTGCTCTGCTGCTGCTCCCAGGCAGGTCTGTACCCCTAGCCGTGTGCTGGGAGATGGCTCTTGGGCATGTGCACACCACATGGTTGTGTCTGATGGGTGCTTTAGTTGTTGGAGGAGAGTCTATTTTGTGTCTGATGGGATGGGAGTGGAACTTGGGCCCTGCTCTTTATCTTATTTGGAAGAGCCCACATCCCCTGCCCTGAGCAGCCTTCCCATCCCCACTTCACTTCATTGTCTGAGAGCTCCTCCTGCCACAGCCAATGACTAGTTTAAACTACTTTGGCTGTAAAAATAGAAATTATAATAGAACAAGGCTTGGCACTATGGCTCATACCTATAATCGTAGCACTGTGGGAGGCTGAGGCGGGTGGATTGCCTAGACTCAGGAGTTCGAGACCAGCCCGAGCAAGAGTGAGAACCCATCTCTAAAAATAGCTGGGCATGGTGGTGGCATCTATTGGGCGGCGCCTGTGGCTCATTGAGTAGGACTCTGGCCCCATATACCGAAGGTGGCGGGTTCAAACTCGGCCTCGGCCAAATGCAAAACAGAAAAATAGCCGGGCGTTATGGCAGGTGCCTATAGTCCCAGCTACTCGGGAGGCTGAAGCAAAAGAATTGCCTAAGCCCAGGAGTTGGAGGTTGCTGTGAGCTGTGTGACGCCACGGCACTCTACTAAGGGCGATAAAGTGAGACTCTGTCTCTATAAATAAATAAATAAAATAGCTGTGCATTGTGGTGGCACCTATTATAGTCTCAGCTACTCTGGAGGCTGAGGTGAGAGGATCACTTGAGCCCAACAGTTTGTGATTGCTATGAGCTATGACATCACAGCACTCTACCAAGGGTGACAAAGTAAGACTCTTGTCTCACCAAAAAAAAAAAAAAAAAGGAAAGAAAGAAAAAATACAGTAGAACAACTTTAACTCAGTGTTTTGGATTTTGTCAGCACAGTTTTTGTAAACCAGAGCAAGGTGACAGCATGTCCAGTGACTGTCTTCTGGCAAAGTCTTAAACTTGTTCATCTTTACAGCACCCTGAGCCAGTCACATTCTCTGCTCTCCTGTCCCCATCGCTGCCCTCAGAATGTCTTCAGGAGCTAGTTAGGGCTGGGGTGGCGAGGAGGGCAGAGTCCTGGGGGGAGATAGGATTTGGGAGGTGCCTTGTGACCCACAGAGACAGAAACAAGAGCTTTTGGTTTTACTCTGGGCTACTTGGGAAGCCACTATGCTTAGCAGTCTTGGAAGTGTTTTCTATTTGGTTTGGCTTATTTTATTTCACATCGTTGTTGGTTTGCTCTCATGGTTTTTTGTATTTTTAGTCTTCAATTAGTATAAGATACCTGGAAGTAAGGGCCCATGCCGTCAGTGCACAGCCATCTGGTTTTTAAGGTGACCACTCCCGTTCTCAGGCCAAGAGAAAACACCTGGGCACAAGAGTTCCTCTTTTTCTTCCCCCTGGGTAGCTGAAGTTCTGTCAACTCTCTCCATGCTTCTGTTTCCCCTGTGGATGGGATCACACAGTGTGTCCTTTTAGTTGTGACAACTCTCTACCTGGTGCTGTGTGTCGCGTCGCTAGGACAACTCTCCCTCTATAACCTGGCCTGTGTCTTCCATGAATAACACAGTGTGTCTTTTCACATCTGGCTCCTTCGATGTTGAGTTTCCACGAATGTGAATTACTTTCTATTATTATTTGATTATTCTGTTGTATGAACATACTACAACTTTAAAGTTTATTCTGCTGTTGACAGGCATTTGGTAGTTACTGTTTTTGGTTTGAGGCTGAAGCTGCTACAGACATTTCATGTCTTTTGGTGGCCGGAACTCCCGCGGATGGGGCACAGGAGGAACTCTGTAGAAGTCTTAGCGTTCACATGGTCCCAGTGGCTGCTGCCTGGCCCTACTGAGTGGAGCAGAAGCAGCCATCAGCGTGTGAGTGAGGAAGCCTGGCTGCGTTCCAGTGATAAAAAAGGGACCACAGCAGGATTTGGTCTGGCCTGGTCTCTTGGGTTCTCTGTCTTTTTCTTATTCACTATATAGGAGTTTTAAAAAATATATTTTAGATAGGAGTCTTGTATTGGGTATGTGTATTGCAGATACTTTTTCCTACTCTGGTCTCCTTTCTGCTTTTCTGGTGATATCTTTGAGGAAGACATGTTTTTAGTTTCTCTGGCATCCAGTTTATCTTTCTTTTTTTTTTTTTTTTTTAAAACAGTACTTCTGTGTCCCATTTAAGAAATCTTTGCTCACTCTACAGTCACTGTGATGTTTACTTCTTTTTCCTTTAAAAGTGCTATTGCTCCAGCCTCACGTTCAGATCCATAATCTCTGTCTGCCTTTTTGTATGTGTGTTATGAGGTGTGGTCATTTCTCTCCACATGGATATCTGAGTGACTCAGCCTTGGTTTCCGCATAGCCCCCTCCTCCCGTCCTTGCCCCTCGGTGTCACCTTGACCACACGGAGCGGCTATGTGTGGGGCTGTCTCTTTCCTCCTGTGGGTGGTGTGGGTCCTCCACCCTTGCCAGTCAAGGTTGCTGTCATGCCTTTTGGCCTTTTGCCTTTCTGTGTGGATTTTAGAATCAGCTTCTAGTTTCTGGCAGGAAAACTATAGGGTAGACGAACACTACATGATAATCTCAAAGTATAAGGATAAACTACAGTGGAGCTGAGGATTCTGTCTTCGCTTGTAGATTTATTAAAAGCTAATAAGATAAATTCTTCGGATTAAATTTGAGTCAAATAATTGAGAAAAAAAAAACCTAAAGAAGTACCAAGTCTGAGCTATTAGTGGGGATATGATTTGTCTTGGGAGATTTCCAGACTTCAAGCTGTTGTGCTGTGTAACCAGTGACTTGCCCTTGATTTTGGACTGCTTGAGACCAGCCTGGGCAACAAAGCAAGACCCCATCTCTAAAAAAAATTTTAAAACTAGCTGGGTATGGTGGAGCACACCTATAGTCTAGCTAGTCTTAAGAGGCTAAGATGGCCAGCCTGAGCTAGAGCAAGACCCCATCTCTAAAAAAATAGCCTGGCATGTGGCAGGTGCCTGTAGTCCCAGCTACTTGAGAGACTGAGGCAAGAGGATCACTTGTACCCAAGAGTTTAAGGTTGCTGTGTACTATGGCGCCACAGCACTCTATTGAGGGTGACAAAGTGAGACTCTGTAACAAAAAAAAAAAAAAAAGAGGTTTGGTGCCCGTAGCACAGTGGTTACGGCCCAGCCACATACATGGAGGCAGGTGGGTTCCAGACCTGGCCTGTACCAGCTAAACAACAATGACAACCTCAACAGAAAAATGCCGGGCGCTGTGGTGGGTGCCTGTAGTCCCAGCTACTTGGGAGGCTGAGGCAAGAGAATCACTTAAGCCCAAGAGTCTGAGGTTGCTGTGAGCTGTGATACTACGGCACTCTACCAAAGGCGACATAGTGAGACTGTCTCCAAAAAAAAAAAAAAGAGGAGGCAGAAAGTACTTGGTTCTACAAGTTGGAGCGTGTTGATCCCTGAACTGTCTGATGAGAGCACTTGGAGTAAGGACAGAGCAAGTTGAGATGTACAAATGTACACCACAGTTAAAGAACGTAAAAATCTCAAATTTCTGAAATCATATTTTGAGTATATTGGGCTAAGTAAAATACTTCGTTAAAATCAATTTTGTGTCCAAGCATAGTGGCTCACACTGTAGTTCCAGCTATTCTGGAGGCTGAGGGCTTAAGCACAGGAGTTTGAGACTGGCCAGCTGGGGAACATAGCAAGACACTAGCAAGACACTGAAAAGAAATAAATTTCACCCATTTCTTTCTTTTTTTTTTTTTTTTTAAATGCGGCTCCTACCACACTCATGGCTCATAGCAGATTCCTCCTGGGAAGCACCCTTCTGCACCCTTGGTTTTGGGCTGCCCATGACCGTAAGTCACAATGTGTCATTTTTGGTTTTTCTTGGCAGGTCCCACCCACGTGGCCAGTCTGTTGTTACAGTGATTGGTGGGGAGGAGCATTTTGAGGACTACGGTGAGGGCAGTGAAACAGAACTATCCGCAGAGACCCCGTGCAGTGGGCAACTCAGCTGCAACAGCTCTGCTTTCCTCACCCCCAGGTAACACAGCCTCACATTTCTCCCTTGCCTTCCTATGTTTAGTTAAGAGGAGGTTTCCCTTTTGGGTAATAAATTTTTAAGAGAGAACTTGCTTTATTTAATGTAATATAATTAATTATGCTGCATTCAATATTTAAAATTTATACTTGAATGAAAGTTGAGGCTGGGTACAGTGGTTCATAGCTATAATCCCAACACTCTGGGAGGCCAAGGCAGCAAGATCACTTGAGCTCAGAAGTTTTAAGAACTTAGCTAGTTGTGGTGGTGGGCGCCTGTGGTCCTAGTTATTCAGGAGGCTGAGGCAGGAGAATAGCTTGAGCCCAGGGGTTTGAGGTTGCATTAAATTCTGATGATGCCATGGCACTCTGGCTTATGCAACAGAGTGAGACGCTGATTCCACAAAACAGTTCGTTGAAGTTTTTCTCATCTAGTTATATTCCCAGATAACTCCAAATTTATGAGGCCCCAGCTAGATCACGTGGCACAGAGCTGGGTTGGAAAATTCAGTTTCAGGTTCCTTAGCTGTTGGTCCTAAATCACATCGTGGTCTGTGGCAGACGTTTAAGGGAGGCTTTTCTTTTTTTGAGACAGATCCTCAAGCTGTCATCCTGGGTAGAGTGCTGTGGCATCACAGCTCACAGCAACCTCCAACTCCTGGGCTCAAGTGATTCTCCTGCTTCTGCCTCCCAAGTAGCTGGGACTATAGGTGCCCACCAGAACGATCAGCTGTTTTTTGGTTGCAGCCATCATTGTTGTTTGGTGGGCCCAGGCTGGATTTGAACCTGCCAGATCAGGTGTATGTGGCTGGCCCCTGTAGCTTAGCGGCTACCGGAGCTGGCGGGTCCAAATCCAGCCCGGGCTTGCCAAACGATAATGACAACTCCAACCAAAAAATAGCTGGGTGTTGTGATAGGCACCTGTAGTCCTAGCTACTTGGGAGGCTGAGACAAGAGCATTGCTCAAGTCCAAGAGTTGGAGGTTCTGTGAGCTGTGACCTCACGACACTCTACTGAGGATGACATAGTAAGACTTTGTCTCAAAAAAAAAAAAAAAAAAAACACAAGCGAATCTTTGGATGCATTTACTAATAATTACCTGACATTCCCAACCTGTCCACCAAGTTCTGGCTTTGAATGAACTGAATTTTGATATGTAAAAAGGAGATACTTGCTCACATGGAACTGATTCTTTCCTGGCTGTACTCCCTTTTAGGGCTATGTGAGGAAGTCATAGTAAGATTCAGAGTCCATTGGCTTAAACTTAGGGTACATGTCTGTGGG
This sequence comes from Perodicticus potto, assembly GCA_963574655.1. NCBI lineage: Eukaryota > Metazoa > Chordata > Mammalia > Primates > Lorisidae > Perodicticus > Perodicticus potto. The sequence continues at coordinate 2,799 of CAUYRH010117069.1, read as the reverse complement.
CCTGTGTAGCCCTTGGCCATAGTTCAGCCCCTCAGAGGGTTCTCCTGCCTATTCAGTGAGACCCTACCTGACTGAATGGCATGTCCACTTCAGTCACAAATTGGAGGGCTCTTTGCTACTGGGTTCTTAAAATTCTTCATCTCTGGGTGGGGGGAGAGAGGATAAAGGGCAGGATCACACCGTGGTGTATATTTGAATGGTCAGGAGAAAACTTCTAAACACCGATTAAAAATGTTCTCACATAGTAATGAGAAAGTCTCTTGAATGTTATCGCAATCAGGTTGATGAAAATATCTCCGATTGTATCTGAAGCCCACACACTGTACCGCATGATTGAATTATTGTACACAGCTATGATTCAATAAAAAAAAAAAAATAGCTGGGTGTTGTGGACTTGTAGTCCCAGCTTCCTGGGAGGCTGAGGCAAGAGAATCACTTGAGCCCAAGAGTTTAAGGTTGCTGAGCTGTGACACCACGGCATTCAACTGAGGACAACATAGTAAGACTCTGTCTCAAAAAAAAAAAAGAGAAAGAAAAAAGAAAATCAACAAAGATACATTGGATTTGAACTGAGTTATGGACCAAATGAACCTAATAGATATTTATAGAATGTTTTATCCAACAGAAGCAGAATGAACATTCTTCTCAGATCATGGGTATGCCTAAGAATAGACCCTATGTTAGGTCAAAAAAGAAGTCCCAAAAATTTCAAAAGAATTTAAATCATACCAAGTATTTATTCTTTTTTTTTTTTTTGAGACAGAGTTTCACTATGTTGCCCTGGGTAGAGTGCCGTGGCATCACAGCTCACACCAACCTCAAACTCTTGGGCTTAGCGATTCTCTTGCCTCAGCCTCCCAAGGAGCTGGGACTACAGGTGCCTGCCACAACACCCAGCTATTTTTTTGTTGCAGTTGTCATTGTTGTTTATCAGGCCTGGATGAATTCAAACCCACCAGCCTGGTGTATGTGGCTGGCGCCCTAACCACTAAGCTACGGGAGCCAAGTTCAAGTATTCTTTCTAACCACAATGGAATAAAACTAGAAATAAATAACAGGAGGAATATTGGAAAATATACAAATATATGAAAATTAAACAACATGCTCCTGAATTACCAGTGGTCAATGAAGACAGTAAGAAGGAAATTTAAAAATTTCTCAAAACAAATGAAAATGAAAGCACAACATATTAAAACCTATAGAATACACCAAAAGTAGTAAAAAATGGGAAAGTTTATAGTAGTAGGTGCCTACATCAAAAAAGTAGAAAAGCTTGAAAAACAACCTAACAATTCATCTCAAAGAACCAGAAATACAAACCCCAAATTAGTATAAGGAGAAATAATAAAGGTCAGAGCAGAAATGAATTAAATTGAAACAAAAAAATACCAAAGATCAACAAAACAAAAAGTTGGCTTTTTGAAAAGATAAATAAAACTGACACACCTTTACAAAACTGACTAAGAAAGAAAGAGAGAAAAACCCTAAAATTAAATCAGAGATGAAAAGGAGACATTACAACTGTTACTGCCAACATCCAAAGGACTGTCATAGACTATTATGGACAACTATATGCCAATAAATTGGAAAACTTGGAAGAAATGGATAAATTCCTAGATACATACAACCTTCTAAGATAGAACCAGGAAGAAATCCAAAACTTGAATAAACCAATAACAAGTAATGAGATAAAAGCAGTAATAAAAAAGCATCCCATCAAAGAAAAAAAAAAGAGCCCAGTACCTTATGGCTTCACTGCTGAATTCTACCGAGCATTCAAAAGACTAATACCAATCCTACCTAAACTATTCCAAAAAATCAAAGAGTAGAGAACAGTCCCAAATTGTATCACCCTGATACCAAAACCAGATAAGGACACAAGAAAACTATAGACCAGTATCTCTGATGACCACAGATGCAAAAATTCTTTAAATAATACTAGCAAACCTAATTCAATCAATAACACATTAAAAAGATTATTCATCATGATCAAGTGGGATTCATCCTTAAGGAAGCAGGGATGGTTCGACATAGACGTATCAATTAGTACACTATATCAACAGAATGCAAGACAAAAACCACATGATCGTTTTAATTGATGTTGAAAAGCATTAAAAATTCAATATCCTTTCATAACAAAAACTGTCAATAGAAGGTACTTACCTCGGTGTGATAAAAGCCGTATGTGACACCATGGCTAGTATCATAGGGAAGAGGGAAAAATTGGTAGCCTGGAACAAGAGAGGAATACTCACTTTCACCTCTGTTATTCAGCATAATACTAAACATTCTAGCTAGAGCAATCAGACAAGAGAAAGGAATAAAGAACATCCAAATTGGAAAAAAAAAGAAGCCAGCATAACAAGAAATGGATAAATTCCTAGACACATACAACCTTCCAAGACAGAGTCTTGTAAAGGTGTGTCAGTTTTATTTATCTTTTCAGCATAAAAATTGGAAAAAAAGAAGTCAGCTGTTTTACTAGCATAAAAACAGATACATAGACCAAAGGGACAGAATAGAGAACCCAGAAATAAATCCACACATCCATAGCGAATGTATCTTTAACAAACGTGCCAAGAATATACAGTGGGGGAAAGTAGTCTCTTCAGTAAATGGTGCTGGAAAAACTGAATATCCATACACCAAAGAATGAAACTAGATTCTTATCTCTCACCATATATAAAAATCAAATCAAGGCAGCGCCTGTGGCTCATCAAGTAGGGCGCCGGTCCCGAAGGTGGTGGGTTCAAACCTGGCCTCGGCTGAAGTGCAAAACAGAAAAATAGCCGGGCGTTG
>CAUYRH010117068.1:0-30907 GCA_963574655.1 Perodicticus potto | reverse complement strand
TTTTTTTTTTTTTGAGACAGAGCCTCAAGCTGTCACCCTGGATAGAGTGCTGTGGCATCACAGCTCACAGCAACCTCCAATTCCTGGGCTCAAGCGAGTCTCTTGCCTCTGCCTCCCAAGTAGCTGGGACCACAGGCGCCCACCACAACTCCTGGTCATTTTTTGGTTGCAGCCATCATTGTTGTTTGGCGGCCCGGGCTGGATTCGAACCCACCAGCTCAGGTGTACGTGGCTGGCGCCTCAGCCCATTAAGCCACAGGCGCTGAGCCTCTTTGGAAGTATTCTAAACTTGTTTGTTCTTCCTAAATAAATTTCTCTTTGTTATACTAGAAGAAAAAAAAGAGAAATCAATAAAATAAAACTTCAAGGGAGAGTGAAAGACCAAAATGGGCACAAAGAACAAGAACAACACATAGCAGCTATCAAGAATCACTTTGAAAATCAATGGTTCAAATATACCAATTAAAAAACACAGATTGTTAGGATGAATCATAAAACAAGACCCAACTAGATATTTTATGTAAGACACCTAATTTAAATATTAATACACAGTTAAATTAAATGAATGAATAAAAATATACAATGCTAAAACTAATCCACAGCAACCAGAAGTAGCTAAATTAATTTCAAACAATGCAGACTTCAAAACCAGGAAAGATATCAGAGAAAAAGAAAAGTAGAAAATGATAAAGAATTTGATTCTTCAAGAAAATATAAAGATCTTTAATGTGCATACACCTAACAGTACCAAAATACATGAAGAAAAGACTGATGGAATGGCAAAGAAAAATAGCTGAATTCACTACCATAGTTGAATGTTTCAACATTCCTTTATTATACATGGACAGATCAGCAGACAAAATAGTCAAAGGGCATAGGTGAGCTCAACACCAACTTGCCGAAACTGACATCTGTAGACTGCTTCATCCAACAGCAGCAGAATACACCTTCTTCTCAAGACCACATACAATGTTCATCAAGATAGGCCACATTCTGGCCCATAAAACACATCTGAACAAATTTTAAAAAAGAGAAATCATACAATGTCAGCTTCCAGACCACAATGGAAAGATAACTAGAAAACCCCAGTATACATGAAAGTTAAACAACACACTTCCATGCAACGCTTGGGTCAAATGATAAATAGAAATAGAAATTTAAGAATAGTTAAAGTGAAAATGAAAACGTGTCTTATTAAAATTTGTGAGATGGAGTGAAAATGGGAAATTGGTAGCATTGAACGCATGTGTTAGGAAAGAGTAAAGATCTTAGACCAACAATCTAAATTTCAAAAAAAAAAAAATCTAAATTTCCACATTACTAAACTAGAAAAAGAAGAGAAAATTAAAGTCAAATAAGCCAAAGAAAATAAATAATAAGAAATTGATAAAACTGAAAAAAGCATTCAGGAGAAAATCCATAATGTGAAAAGCTGCTTCTTTGCTTCTTTGAAGAGGTAAATAAAATTGATAAGCCTCTAACCCAGCTAACCAAGAAAACAAAAAGAGAGGACATGAAATACTAACGTGAGAAATGAGAGAAGGGGCATCACTACAGATCTCATGAACGTCAACAGGATAATAAAGAAATATGACAAACAACTCTATACCCACAAATGTGATGACTTAGATGAAATGAATTCCTTGAAAGACACAATCTGCCAAAACTCAAACAAGGAGAAATAGACAACCTGAATAGGCCTCTATCTGTTCAAGAAATTGGATAAAAACTTAATAACCTTCTGAAACAGAAATCATTAGGGTCAGGTGGGTTCACTGGTGAAGTCTACCAACCACTGAAAGAAGAAATTATATCAATTCTTTATCACCTTTTTCAGAAGATGGAAACCAAGAAAATACTTTTAACTCATTCTATAAAGCCAGAATTATCTTAATACAAAAATCAAATACATTAAAAAAGAAAATTATAAACCAATACCTCTCATGAACATAGATGTAAAATTCCTCAACTAGATATTGGCAAATTGAATACAATAGTGCATAAAAAGAATTATACAACATTCAAAAATCAATTAATGTAAATCATCATATAAATAGCTAAAAAGAAAAAATGATCAATGGATACAGAAAATCCATTTGACAAAATCCAGCGCTCATTAATGACAAAAGCACTCAGTAAAATAGGAATGTAGGGTAACTTCCTCAAACTGTTAAAGATCATCTACAAAAAAATCTTACTGTTGACACGACCTGTCGCCTGTCAGATCTGGAAGCTAGCAGCCCTAGCTTGCCCCCCACCCCTCCACCCCCCCCCACACACACATACATGAGGCCACGAGAGCCAGCGAATTGGAAGAGCCTCCGCCTGGGCCTCACGTCCCCCAGACTCCTTTCCAGGATCAGCTGAACGCAAGCTCCCAGTTCCAAGGGGCTCTGGAAAGCGTCAGCCGCTCTCACCTTGTGACCTGCGATGCAGACAGGCAGAGCTGAGCCCTCAGCTGCAGCAGGCCCCACAGCCCAGCTTGGCCGCCTCCCAGCCACTAGGCGATTCACGCTTGATGACTTTGAAATCGGGTGCCCTCTGGGCAAAGGGAAATTTGGAAATATGTACCTGGCTCAGCTCAAGGAAAACCATCTTATTGTGGCCCTGAAGGTTCTTTTCAAGTCACAGATAGAAAAGGAAGGACTGGAGCACCAGCTGGGCAGGGAAATTGAAATCCAGGCTCATCTGCAACACACCAATATCCTAAGGATCTACAATTACTTCTATGATGCTCGCCGTGTGTTTCTGATTCTGGAATATGCTCCAAGGCGTGAGCTGTACAGGGAACTGCAGAGAAACGACAAGTTTGATGAGCAGCGAACAGCAACGATAATGGAGGAGTTGGCAGGTGTCCTGACTTACTGCCATGACAAGAACGTGATTCACAGGGATATTAAGCCAGAAAACCTGCTTCTGGGTTTCAGGGGTGAGGTGAAGAGTGCAGATTTTGGCTGGTCTGTGCACACCCCCTCTCTGAGGAGAAAGACAATGTGTGGAACCCTTGACTACTTGCCCCTGGAAGTGGTTGAGGGGCAGACATACAATGAAAAGGTGGATCTGTGGTGCATTGCGGTGCTGTGCTATGAGCTATTGGTGGGAAGTCCGCCCTTTGAGAGCACCTCCTACAATGAGACCTATGGGCGCATCCTCAAGGTAGATATGAGGTTCCCCCAAATGATGCCTTTGGGGGCCCAGGACCTGATCTCCAAGGCTCCCCGATACAAGCCCTAGGAGCAGCTGTCCCTGGCCCAGATCCTGGAGGACCCTTGAGTCCGGGCCCATTCCCGGAGGGTGCTGCCCCCTGTGCTCAGATTGCTTCCTGAGCCCTGTCTGCCTCTGTTCTTTTGTGTTTGTTTAGGGAGCTATCCTGGCTCTACTACCTCATCTGTCTTCTTGGTTTCTTCTAAGGTGCTAATTAATAAAAGCTGAATCATTTTGTATCAGGAAAAAAAGTCTTACTGTTAACATCATACTTGATGAAAAACTTGAAGCTTTCCCATTATGATCAGGAACAAGGCAAGGATATCCCTTCTCACTACTCCTTTTAACATGGAAGCTCTAGCTAATGCAATGAGACACACACACACACAACAAAAGAAAGAAAAAAGAAAAGAAAAGAAAAAAAAATACGAAGTATACAGATTTAGAAGGACAAATAAAATGTTTTGATATGTAGATCATATGGTGATAGTCTTTGTAGAAAATCCAAAAGAATAACATTTTTAAAAAAAACTTCATGGGACTAATAAGCAATTATAACAAGGTTGCAGGATACGACATTAATATCCAAAAGTCAATTACTTTCCTATATACCAGGAAGTAACAAGGGAAATAGAAATTTGAAATTAAAAACGCAATACCATTACCTCAACAACTCCCCAAATAAAATGGGTATAAATTTAACAAAATATATATAAAATTTTATATGAAGAAAATTATAAAACTCTGATAAAATATATCAAAGAAGAACTAAATTAATGGAGATATTCTATGTTTATGGATAGGAAGACACAATATTGTCAAGATTTTAGTTCTTCTCAACATGATCTGTAGATTCAATGCAATCCCAATCAAAATCCTAGCAAATTACTTTGTGAATATGGAAAAGTGGATTTTAAAGTTTATATAAGGAGGCAAAAGACACACAATAGCCAGTATGATATTAAAGGAGAAGTACAGAGAACTGATATTACTCAACCTCAAGTTTTAATATAAAGCTGCAATAATTAAGATGGTGTGGTACTGGTAAAGCATGAACAGATAAATGGAACAGAAAATAGAGAGCCCAGAATTAGACTTACAAAAATGTAGTCTCTTATCTTTGATGAAGTAACAAAGGCAATACAATGGGACAAAGACAGTCTTTTCAACAAATCATGCTGAAACAACTGGACATCCATGGGCTAAGAAAAGAAGAAGAAAAAAACAAAGAAATGAAAAGAGTCTAGACATAGGCCTTACACCCTTTATAAAAATTAACTCAAAATAGATAATAGATCTAAATGTAATATTCAAACCTGTAAAATTCCCAGAAGATAACACAGAAGAAAACCTAGCTGACCTTGGCTATGGTGATGACCTTTTAGATAAAATAGCAATAGCCTGATTCATGAAATAAATAATTGATAAGCTGGACTTTATTCAAATTAAAAACTTCTACTCCATGAAAGACAATGTCAAGAGAAAGAGGAGACAAGCCACACACAGGGAGAAAGTATTTGTGGAAGATGCATCTCACAAAGGACATAAGCAAAGAACTTTTAAAACTTAACAACAAGGTAGCAAACAACTTGATTTAGAAATGGCCCAAAGATCTCAACAGACAGCTCATATACAGATGGCAAATGAGCATATGAAAAGATGCTCCACATGTTACCAAGGAAATGATTCTGAAACGGCGATGAGATGCCACTGCACACCTATTAGAGTATCCAAAATCCAGAACACTAACAACAAATGTGGTGGGGATATCGAGAACTCTCATTCATTCCTGATGGGAATGCAAAATGGGAGACAGTCTGGCAATTTCTTATGCAATTAAAAATACTCTCACTCTACAATTCAGCAATTGCTGTCTTCAGTATTTACCTCAAAGAGTTGAAACCTTATGTCTACACAAAAACTGCACACAAATGTTCGTTGCAGTTTTATTCACAATTGCCCAAGCTTGGAAGCAGCCAAGATGTCATTCAGTAGTTGAATAAATATATAAACTGTGATACTTTCAGAGAGTGTAATATTATCCAGCACCAAAAAGAAATGTGCTATCCAGCTGTGAAAAGACATAGAGGACCCTTAAATGTGTATTACTGAGTGAAAGACGTCAACTGAAAAACATTGTATGTATGATTCCAACTCTACAACATTCTGGAAAGGTAAAACTATGAAGACAGTAGAAAGAGTCATGATTGCCAGGTGTTGGGGTGGGGAAGGCTGCATATATATATAGCATATAGGACTTTTAGAGCAGTGAAAATACCTTGTATGATTCTCTCTCTCTCTCTCTTTTTTTTTAATCATGGTTGTGCACATAAATTCAATCCTGGGGTACAATGTGCTGGTTTTATATACAGCTTGAAATATTTTCATGGAACCGGTTGACATAGCTTTCATGGCATTTTCTTAGTTATTCTGTACAGACATTTATATTCTACATTTAGTAAGTTTCACCTGTACCCTTCTAAGATGCACTGTAAGTGTGGACCCACCAATTACTCTCCCTCCACCCATTCTCCCCACTCCCCTCTTTTCCCTTACCCCTTTCTCCATATTCTTGTGCTGTAATTGGTTTCATATGAAAGCTATAATTTAGTTTCATAGTAGGGCTGAGTACATTGGATACTTTTTCTTCCATTCTTGGGATACTTTGCTAAGAAGAATATTTTCCAGCTCCATCCATGTAAACATGAAAGAGGTAAAGTCTCTATCTTTCTTTAAGGCTGCATAATATTCCATGGTGTACACATACCACAATTTATTAATCCATTCGTGGGTCAATGGGCACTTGGTTCCCTGTACGATTCTATAATGATGAATACATGTCACTACACGTTTCTTCTAACAAGAAATCTCAAAACTGAGATTGAATCCTAATGCAAATTATGGACTTTGGGAAATCATAATGTGGAGGTTTAGGTTTATCAGCTATAATAAATGTGCTTACTACTCTAGGGGGAGATGTTGATAATGAGGGAGGCTATACCTGTGTGGGGCAGCAGGTATATGGTTAATCTCTGCACCCTCCTATCAATGTTGTCAATCTGAATTAGCTCTAAAGAAATAGAACCTATTTTTTTAAAAGGCCACTGAGTTCACTTCTCAGACTTCTATAAATTCTCAGCCTTTCTTGCTGTCCATATTCTGGTAACACATCCTATGGCCGTTACACAAATTGGTCCAATCCAAGTCCTTCCCTTTGAATTGGGTCAAACTCCACCTGAATCGTCTTATAGTTAAAACATAATCCTGGAGCTTCCCCTGGTCAAATGATCCAGAATAAAAAGAGAAACTTTGCATGAAAAAGCTGACACCCAGAAAAGGACAGAGACAAAGGATCCAGCAAGTAGGAAAGTTTCTAAGTCCCTAGGTCCCGTTGTTCCTGAGGCAAGCTTTATCCCAATCATTCACAGGGTTGGGTTACACACATATCAGCCAATAAAGCCCACTTTTTTTCTTAGACTAATTTGAGCTTGTCACTTGCAGGGTGTTGATGAATTCACAACAGGCTCCTTAAGGGAATGTCTGTCCATTTTCTGTTTCTATAACAGAATACCTCAGATTAGGCAATTTTTAAACAATAGATTTGTTTTAGCTGACAGTTCTGGAAGCTGGGAAGTCCAATATCCAAGGGCCACATCTGGTAAGGGGCTTCCTGCTGTAACATAACATGGGACTAAAGGCAGCCTATGGCAAGGTAGGGCAAGATTACGTGAGACAAAGACATGAAGGCCAATGTTCCCCCTTTAATCTGGAGCCAGTTCTAGGACAACCAACCCACTCCTATGATAACGGCAGTAACCCACAATGAGGGAAGAGTCCTGATGACCTAATCACCTCTTTAATGTCCTACTTCCCAATACTGTTACATTTGCAATGTCATTTCAACATGAGTTTTAGAGAGGACATTCAAACCATAGCATGAAGCCATATTTTTCTGAGTTAAATTATACTGTTTTTGCACATTCCACTGTACCTTGCGCAGGGCTCTACCAAGGATAGAAACTCAACCAATAGTTGTCAAAGTAATGATTTTAAAACTTTTCATTAAAATTCCAGAATATTAGGTAAGACATTGTACATATTAATAAAATTATCATATGTAGAAAATTGTGAACAATTCCGAGTCTAAAGAGATACTAACATTATATTTTGGGGAAGTTGCCTGTGTTCATAATTTAATCATGTGCAAACATATTCCTCGTTATTAATAGGCCACTGCCCCCACATTATATTCATATCCTTTATACCTTCTCTTAGTGGAAAATGCTTGATATAAATGTGTTCGAACATTGGTTTTTTTTTCCTTAGACACTGACACCCTACCAATAATATAACATATAATATATGTGTGTATACACTACATGTGTGTGAGAGTTTATTGTTTTAACCAACTTCCTGGAAAGTTTAGTAATTGCACTTAGAAAACCTGAGAAGTCAATCTAACAAAGTATTATATGAATTTGCTCCACAGTCTCTTAAACAGGCCCCTTTCCATGAATTCTGTGTGTAACTTGTTCATAAATATGGAAAGTATCTGAACATTTTCTTTTAACTTGTCTTGATTTCCTTGAAGACTCTGGCACACAGCATGAGATTAAAATAATCTGGCATTGTTGGCTACTTTGCCCACAAATACCAAGGAATAAATATTAGAATGATGGATTCTCTTTCCCTTGTCAACCATGAACGGGTTCCAGCCTGGGGCAAGGTCTAGAGAGAAATCTCAAAAATAAACAAACAGAACCAAAGAGAAGCTGTATTCTTTTATTCAACGTTTATTAAAATACAAGAACAAATTGTAAAAGCACACATACCACTCAGCACCAATATAATAACACTCTTTCTACTGATAATCTCCAGAGCTTTTCTTTTTCTGCAACTGAGAAGCATTCTCACCACATTTACCCAGGACTCTGAGCATCACGTCCCGAGTACTCTCCTTGCAGGGGAGACAAAGATGGGGAGAGACAAACTAATGTGACAACATCCAACCACTAACTGAGTCGATGACTCTTTCGTCAGCAGTTATCATCCGCACACTGGTAAACTCTGCTCATCTCTGTCTTCCTCTCCGGGTGCCCGATTACTGGGCCCGGCGAGTCCCGTGATAATGTGATGCAAAACGAGACAAGACTGGCCAACATTCCCTACCCAATATCTTTTAATTGCTTTGGTTATAAAGTACTGGATATTTATTTCTTCACATCCCCCAATCCTAACAGACATAAAAACCACACTGACCAGTGACATGGCCTGGAGAAGTCTTGAGAAAATGTTATTTATTTCCCATCCCCTTCTGTGAGCTTCTTTCATTTATGTGTTTACCTGTTTGCTTTTTTGGAGGCGGGAGAAATGGGGGGTTTGAGCCAAAATAGTGACTTCATTAAACATCTGCTGGGTCTTCGAAGTCTCAGTAAATATTGAATAAACTCCCTGGAGCGCTGGTGCTGCTGCCTAAGACGGGCAACAAGCCCCGACTTGCATGAGCAGTCTTGTTTGATATCTGTACATGTTTGCTTTCTATTGGTTCAGACTCACCTTGGAACAGAGCTGGGTCTGTTAAGTAGGAGACCGTGCTTCTGCTGCTATGCAGAACATAAGGCTTTAGGAAACGGCCTGATGTTTTGCTCATCCTAAAGTCACTCAGTAACACTCAGAGAAGCCTATTCATCAAGTCTTTCCAAATCAGTAGACCCAGCCCTCTGGCCTAGTTCTTCCCAGTTAACAACTTGCTGATGTTTCCAAGCCTCAGTTCCCTCCCTTCACAGGGAGCTTCGTGACACAGCCAAGATAGTGCTGACCACCAAGCACACATCCCATTCTGGAATATTTATGAAGAGCGGGTTTGGCTCCTATTTTTAAGGTAAAGGAGGAAGTGGGAATTTAAAGAGATATACTTTAATTAATTTTTGGCAATATCATTTTTAAAAACTCCTGAAATTAAAAGGCTTACTGTCAGTCTCCACTGTTGAGACACACGACATTGGGCCTTTTCTGAAAAGATCTAAGTGCTGGTAAAGGTTTTCATTAATTCTTCAGTGGGACAGAAATCAGTATCTACCTTTTGCCTTTTGCAATGATCATGTGGTTCTAATTAAGCTTATTTTCCAAGCCATCAGTCAGAGGTCAGGTGGAACAAATGTCTGGGTTCATCCCCTTATGATTTACGTAATGTGAAGTCCTGTAAATCAGTAAATTCCTCTGGCTTTGGACATAGCCCATAGGACATGCTGAAGGCACCTGTACTCTACCTGGAAATTTTCCCAAAGGCATGGATATTGTCTTTAACCTGCTCTCTGGTACTTTAGGTAGAAAGAAAGCACCCATGTGTGACCTTACCATATTTCATCATTTTTATTCAAATAGTAAAACACACTCAGGCAAAATGACAAAAAAAAGGGGGGGGGGTTTCTTCCCTCCTTGATGAAAGACTAAGAATTTCCTGACTAATGGTGGAAAAATTTAATTAAATAGACCATTTCCAAGTTGATATTACCAAAAATCAGGGACATAAATGAAATTAAGACACAGGACCAGAGATCCTAAATAAACATGTAGAAAGTCATGACAGTTATAAGGCCATCACTTAGCTGTACAAAGCAGTAACTGTTACTAAGGAGGCCAGTTATAATTTAATCACTGTATGAAACACTTCTCCGTCACTGTGCAGGCATTTCACTTACATCCATTCAAGAAAGTCACTGCTGATGCTACTAATATTTTCTCTAAGCAATAAAGTAAGTTTCGAATAGTTCCAAGCCATACTCTTTCAAACAATAAATGTTTGAATGGATCTAGATGCTATGAAAATACCTAAAATTTCTTGGAAATTATTTCAATAATAGACAAGCTAATGCAGCTTACAAGACTCAACTGATAGTTCCATGTAAACACAGCCTATGGAGGGAGCATGTTTAGGGACTAAGAAAACGACTCAACAGTTTTACATATGATATATACATATAAATAATTCCCCCTTGTGAGAATAAGAACTATAATTTTTCAAAGGAACATATTTTATAAAAGACATGACAGGTGGGTGGGTATTGATAATCTGATAATTTCTTTGAACATATAAGCTAAACAGTGAGTTTCTCTTTTTTCAAATGAGCTTGTTAATTTCATAAAAGACAAATCGCAAAAAATCATAAGTTTATGTTGAGACAAATAGGTTACATAATTATAGGCTTTACCATAACCCCGATAACACCAAACATTCTATATATTGTAGGATCCCTGGGTTTTGTTCTTTCTCTTTCTTCATTGCCTTTCCATAGCCTTTCTTCCAGAAACTCTTACATTTTCTATTTAATATATCTTTCTCCCTGGTAGTTAGCCTACTCCCCATTGGACTATCTCCTCCAGGAGAAGAACTGTGTGCACACACACATACACAACCTTCTCTTTCTTCAAAAAATGTAGCACAACTGGGTAATTTTTCCACCATCCTTTTCCCCAGACGACTAGCACTGCCTTAGCCAAATCTCATCCCCCCACCAGCTTCTCTGACATCCTGTTCCATTATCATACATGTAGAACAAAGGGGAAGTTTGAGGACAGCAGTAGTAGTGTACCACAATCAATGTCTTTTTTAGTTTCACTGCTTTAAGTTCCACGCAAATCTCAACATCATTTTGAAGATAAAAATCAATGGTGGCCCCTGATAAGCCTTGACTATAGAGCTTAACAATTAAGGTGTCTGAAATAAGGGGGTCTCAAAAGCCAAAGTTGCCATACATAGGAAAAACAGGATATTACAGATAAATGTGCCTTTATTTACAAAATATTCATTACGAAAGTTTATAAAATATCTAAAAAATATTCTCTACTTCTTGGCCACCTCTTTGTAAAATTTTGTAGTGAATATTTTGTCAATAAAGATACATTTAGCTAGAATTTCCCATTTTTCCCTAGGTATGGCGACACCCTATAATTTATTTCAATTTGATTTTCCCAATATCTATTAGGTAACCTTTTTATTTTCAAATTTCACTTTGTTTCTTTAAGGATACTTTTTAATAGGATTTAAAATACTGGAAAGCTTAGATATGATCATTAAAAAATCAGTTACGAGGGAGCTTTAAGATCTACCAAATGATACCAACTCAACTAGTAGTATGACTGATATGTTGCTCTGAGTTTTTTTTTAAACAATATACTTTTGGTTCTTGCACAACCAATTACCAATTTCTCTTATTTCAGGCAACTAGTTTAAAAAGGTATTTTCAACTCTAGATTATCTTTTATTATTAGTTTTATTTCATATTTAGTTATTGATGGAATAGACATACCCTTTGATTAAACTTTTAAATACAATCATATACTGTGATTTGATAGTATCCTCAAGTTTACAGAAAAATATATATATATGATACAAAATCAACTGGTCCTCTCTTTGGGGGTCTATGATCTTTATACATCATTACTTATGGGCAAAACTATAGTGTCTATTTTTAAAAAGCATGCTAGTACAAAATAGCATTATAATAATGTACTAGATGACCTTATATTATTAAACCTCAGCTAATGGGACAAAGGGAAGGCCCAAATCCAGATTCAAATGTCAATAAAAATTTCATGACACGGGGGGTTCTTTATATCAAAGCCTCCAAAATCATTGATGGGAATTATCTCAAACTAACTGTCTATTAGTTATTTTGCAACTGAAGAAAGCATGTTTGTTTGCACCTGTCATTCATGGTAGTTCACCTACTCTGGCATGAAAACAAGGCTGTAACTGAATGATTACCTGAATGGCCAGGGCCCCTGCCTCCCACAGGAACTGAGAGTGTGTGTGTGTTTGAAACACACGCACATCTTTACTCTTAGCTCAGCATTTAGAGAGAACGCTGCTATAGAGAATGAGATTAGGAATGAGTAGGGACACACAATAATTGTAACAGTACAGAGAAACAGACTAGCACCACCAGACCCACTGGTTTTTCCTTTAATAGGCATCATGTGGTATAATTAACCCACTAAAAATATACATACCACATTTGTGTTTCAAAAAGCAATTATTTTCCACCAAAAAAAGCCCTCCTCATGCATATTAATATTTAAGTGCATTTTTTTGGTCCCCTTTTCTCCCTCAATCTTGTAGGATACCATGAACGTCTTTACATGTGTATTCTCTATGCTACTTTTAGTTGGGCTTCAGTTTTTTTTTGGCCTGTATATGTCTCTCCGTTTCTGTGGCTTCGAAATGAATCCCGCTCTCTTTAGCTTCAAGGTGAACCTCCATGACACTTCCTAATCTTTCAGCCTCCCCTTTCCTAGCTTGTCAGTATGATAGTTGTTTTTTTCTAGTGCTTTCTCTGCCTGCCTAGAAAGTAACCCTCAGATTTCAGATGATTATTCTAACTCTCCAGGTTAAGGGTCATTCATGATTATGTGTATCTACAAATATACCTATGAATTTTGGGCTATGTAGACGCATAATTCACTAGATGGCTAGAAATGGAATAAATTAACTATGAAGGTCTTAACCATGTGGCCTGGGTGCAAGGACTCATTCTAAGTAAATATTTGGGAATTTTCCAGCTGGGCTCTATCCATGCTGAAAAAAGCCAAGGCAATACCATTTATCTGAATATAAACAGTCGTTTTCCTAACATAGTAATTATTCAGGTAAGTCTTTTTTTCTGGTCCCAGAGCATGCATCAGCTGTATAACTTCTTTCTCAAAGCAGAATGAACACATGCAGGCAGGGTTTCTTCCTCTCCATCTTGGGATCTTTTCACTAAGAAGAGAAGTGCCAGGGCCACTGTTTAGTGCCTGTGCCATTCGAGTGGTGGAAGAAGTATGCAGATGTTAGAGGTCTATGTTCTTCCGACAGTTAAATTCCTGTCTTTCAGTAAAGCAATGGGACTCAGTTGAAACATGCATTCAGTTCTTAATTTCCTCTTCTTTACATAATTTTTTTTTAAATACAATAAGCTCTATTACAATCATACCTTTCACCAGCTAATCTAGATTTCATCTCTTGCTGAAATTCTTCTCCAGCCAACGCCGGACTTCTTGAAGGTTGTAGAAGAAGGGTCCCTTTCCTCCCAGATAAGCAATTTTCTGTCTCTGCACAATGCACACACGTTCAAAAGCCACCCCATAAGCGACATTGGCGTTGTTGTCCATGCGGTCAGCCACAACTCGGCACTGAGGCGGCAAGGAGAAACGCTCCAGAAGCTGGTGGGCTGCCGCGCAGCGGTCTTCCTGGTTGCGATGCTTCTTCACCTCAAAAGACAAAGAGGAGTCCCCAGGCACCGCCCACCCATCCGAAGGGTGGGCCTCGTCGATGTAGACCAACAGGAAGTCAGCCACTGCTGAGAACTCTTCCACCAGCTTGCGGAAGGCTGGCAGCTGGCTCGTGAAAGGGGGTCAGGTGGCCGAGCCGAAGTTAACCACCAGCGGGCGCTCAGGGCTGGCAAAGTCCAGCAGGTGGCATTCCGCCCCAGCAGCAGCAGTCTCTGCGGCACCGGTTCCACTATTGTCCCCTTTTTCGGGATTGGAGACATGCACCACACTGGAATTGGGGGCATCCTCACCCAATTTCACCTGGTGGCAGAAAAAAGCGGGGGATGGGGAGAAAATAACACATTAAACGCATTGCTACTTCCATTCACTTTAAATGATACAATCGGTTCTAATAGAATGTGGTACTTCCTTCAGAGCATGCGGTAAACACTTATTGATTTGACTAAAGAGGCGTCGTGGCAGGTAAAGAATAGCCCCAAAGAGCATAAAAGTCTCTTTTCATTCTGTATAGTCACTGAAGGTAATTATTTTCATCGCTGAAGGCACTGGAGTTAACTCTTTTCATAATTATTCTTTACTGCTCTTATTTTGATGTCAATACTTAGCATGCATGATATAGCAAATGATTAATTGACTTCATTTTAAAAGTTAGACACAAATGATCTACCTCAAGACAAATTATCAGGTTCTTGGGACATAGTACCTCTTTCTGAATTCTAAAATACTCAGGCAAGACTTTATTTCCTTGCATGCTAAACCATTTAATCTTAGGTGACAGCCAATGATACCAGTGGGTTCAATCCTTGGCCAAAGCTGGAAAACATGTGGGGCCCAATATTTATGAGAAGAGTTATTTCTGCTTAGCCTCCTTAGCACTCAGCTTTGACAACTGTAAAATGCATATAATGATGTCTGTCTTCCCCATACAGCTATTGGAGGACAACATAAGGAAAAGAGCTCTTTGGTGGGCAGCACCTGTGGCTCAGTGAGTAGGGCACCGGCCCCATAACCCGAGGGTGGCAGGTTCGAACCTGGCCCCAGCCAAACTGCACCCAAAAAAAAGAAAGAAAAGAGCTCTTTGGATATTATAAATTGCCATATGGGTATGCATTGCTGTTATAAGAATATATACATATATTCCAGAGCAAAGATTTGAACTCTCCGTAGCACCACATCCTCACTGGAGGTTTCCACTACTACTGCTTACATTGTGCTTCTTATAAATAGAATCTCACAACTTCCATTTAAAACAAAAACAAAACATACAGTTATTCTGGAATTCTACCTTTAGTTAATTCCTTATTTTCCATTTGTTCTCCTCTTTCTATCTAGGAAGTCACACACACAAAAGTACTTTTCTACCAGACAAGGTAATAATTAGCTCCTCAGAATTATAAAATATTCAGGCAGAAGAACTAGAGATGAAAATTGTTCCATGTGCCCGGTTTGCACATGGTTTAAATTGCACACAGAATGAAGGGGAGTTAGCAGCCTTTGGATCTATAAATTGACAATAAAAAGTAGGCAACAATAAAGGAGCCAATTACTTCAGTTTGAATGAAGACAATTGGATCTTCCCCTAGAATTGTTTAATCAAAGCCAATAACATTAGGAACAACTTACGACAGTACAATTGATTTTGAGACACTGTCTTAATATTACAATACACTTCTAACTGGATTGACTTATTTCCCTCATACAAATATACTCACATATAACACTGCTGTTAATTGAAGTCACTTAGAAGTGAATTGTTAAAGATGTAACAATCCAAACTGGTATAAAACACTCAAGGGCTTTTATTCAGAAGCTTCTATCTAATGTTAATGCATAACTTATTTTAACTGTAGAACAAGAATTAAAAGTTCTTTCTCTCCCTTCTGAAAAACCCTCTTAGGGTAGTTTTAAAATATGCACTATTCATTTTCCAAAGGAAATCTTAAACGTAATAATCTTCCTTCTTAGAAAAGGAAGCTGTGGGCATGATTTAAGAAAGCACATTTGTTTTCAGTCATCACTTGGTTAATTCTCAAGTCACGCTAGATGGAAAAATCTAGTAAGCTACTCTTAACTGAGTTCTTTCATATAAATGACACTAGTCTTTGAGATAGCAAAGTATACTTCAGATTTAAAGGTGTGCATTTTAAAGATATTATAAGCCTTTTAATCAATGAGTCTTTTTCCACTACTTTGAAGATCTAGGTGCTGTTGCTCATCGCCTTCTAATCACATCCATTTTACTTAAAACAGTAATGATTCTAGGAGGGCTGCTTTTAACGATATTGTGTGTACTGTGTTCCTCAACATACTGTGATGAGCAGACCCAAATACATTCAGATGAGTCGATGGCAGTGACCTCTTGTTACATAAGCAACCTGTACGCATGAGGGGAGAAAGCTGCCTGAACTATACAAATATTTCCAACTTGTAATTTCTTGGTAGGTAAAAACATACATCTGCATTTTAGAATCATTTCTGAGACCTTTGAATGAGTGGGTGGCCTTGAAAAAAATGGGCTTCTGACTGCTTGACTCTCATACCAGCAGATCTGTTGATCCTTGCATTGTTCCTGGTTATTCAACTAAATAATCTAAACTGATGCCTAAGTCACAGGTGAGTCTCTTATTACCTGCAGTTAATTTTCTTGGAAAGTTAAAGCACCTTCTTCTCCTTCTTAGAGACAATCTATGGTTCAGCCACACAGTTCCTTTTAAAACACAGACTAATTTGCCTTAGGAAATTCAGGGCACATACAACACTGTCACTCTAAAATTAAATATTAGTAAAGTTATCAAATACATAATTCTCTTTGCAGGGGGCCGGGGTTAGCATTTTGATGGGGTGAGAAGTGTTTTTTTAACATTGTTGAATGAATTATTGAATGAATGCTAGTTGTTATAATCCTAGGAGAGTGAAGAATTTGACAGTTAATAATAACCTTGACCTGAAATGAACATAATCATATCTGGGTGAGGGATGAGCTCACTGAGGCAGACACATTTGGAAATATGAATCCTGGAACCCTCCTGTAGAGACTCAATGCTGTTGATCTGTCCTTCATTATCTCAGCTGGTCCGTGCAAGAAACAAATATGGTCAATTCTTTTTATTTTGATGAGCAGCCATGGACCCTACTGCAGGCTAGAACGTCATTCATGAATCACCTTATCCACGAGGGTGACTAGGTAAGAGAAAATGCATAGACAAGATTGATACTATTAATAAAACTAAGAAGGAAAATGCCCAACATTTGTAAGTTCAAATGTGAGTAGACCAGTAGTCTGCTTTTATAAGCTTCATATGCTAATCATAAAATTTGTCCATCTTTGCTAAGACCTGACGGAGGACAATTTAGCTAAAATAAAGGAAAAAAACTGTTTTAGAAATAAAAATTTCTTTTACGCTAATACATACATATATATATATATATATATATATATATATATATATATATATGAAACATGTTACTATTCTCATCTCCCCATTGGTTACCATAAGAAATTTTACATTTTAAATAGACCAGAGTTTCAAGTGGAGACTTTCTTGGTTTGCTGGGCTATGTACCCCACTGAGAAAGAAAGGCAGAATCACCATTGTCTTCAATGATGGAAGATTCTTTACTCTCCCCAGGAGCAAAGCATTCCTTGACACAGAGCCAAAATGATGAAGAAAATAAAGTTGGTCCCATAATAACATTTAGGCTGCAGGACAGAAAGCTCAACAAAAACACGTTATCCCCTGGTACTCCCAAACCTTGTTTTAATTTCCCACAGTGGCACAGAAAGTCTCCTGGCCACAAGTTACCTATCATCTTAATTTCTCCTTCTTAGAGGGTTTGTGTTTGGTTTTTGTCCTTAATGAGACATATTTGCCAAAGAGGCATTCAAAAGGCATTTTTTACTCTTGCGGAAGAGTAATTAGGTCGGTACCTCTTTCCCTGCCAGCATTAGCCGCTCTAAAGAGAACCCTGCCCAGTATTTAATGCTCAAACACAAGAAGCATCATTTCCACTAATTGGTCTTGAAGTTCCGATGTTCCCAAAGGGTCCCTTTATTATGCAAGGATCAGAAAGGACCTTCATAAAGTGTGATATTGTCATCATTGACTTTTATCTCTCTCATCTGCACTTTTACAGTTGTCCTTCCTTGACATTTTTTTTCCGATCAACGCCAACAAAGCAAGTAAATAAAGTATTTGCATTTTCCCAATGGGCACATCTCTGGGCCAAGTTCAAATGTTGCAGTAGAAATATTTATAAATAGGACCATGAATATAAATATATAGACATAGAAAAATTTGATTCCCCTGATGATGATCAGTGTTCAGTGCACGGGGAGAGGATAATGCTGCTTTAGCATGTGGACTGTGAAATGCAGGGCAAGGGGGGAAAAAAGAGCCATTCATCAAGCACAAGCTGGAATAGAGCATATACTACTAACCTTGTTTTTTGTTTTTTGTTTTCCACAGCCTGAGAAAGGCTTCTGGACAAAACATCATATAATCTCATGATAGAAAAGCAAAGTTAATGATAAAAATGTAGAGTAAGTGTTTGGTAGAAGGATTTTTACACATACTTCTTGGTCTCCAAAGCCCTGAAAATGGCTTTATTAACTATCAGGAAGTTTCAAATTCTTTGACATAACGACCAAGCTACATCAATGTCCTTAGAAACGTGGCCAAACAATCATTAAGTGGAGATTTAACCGTTTACATTCAAACTGGCCAAATAAATCAGAGCTGAAGAATGGGCTACCTACTCTTTCCTCTCAGCTCAATTCCCTCTTGGCTATTCTCTTTTTAATTTGTACCTTGAAAATGTAGCTCTAAGCCCTATCATTTCCCAATGTTTTATCCAAGTGATGGACAAGCTCTGGCTGTGGCCTGCTTTGTTTTCTTTGGGGACTGTTTCTCTCTTAAAAGAGCCATTTTTCCATTGTAGAAACTAGTGTCAAAGGCTTGAGGTGAATGAAGAGGAGGAGGAGAATGTTAAAGAGACCCTTTCAAAACCAAAATTACATGTTCAAATGAATCTATTTTCTGTGCCGCTGCAGTATTAACCATGCAGAAGCTAAACTGCCTGTCAGCATCTGTACTATATGTTGACTTTTACACTTCATTTAGGTAAGGGCCAGGCTCCCAGACAGGGCAGTTTGCTCCTGGGTTGCACTTGCAGTCTTTCAGCACCAGCACAAGGATATACTGTTCAGAAGCAATGACACTGACCAAAGAAGCTTAAAGCTTATCTGTTCATCTCAAAAGTTCTCACCGGTTCCTATAGACTTTCTTTTCGATCAAAACTGCCTGCAGAATCACCCTCCTGCCAAAACCACCTAATCTTTAGAAGCCTTTCTAAAAAGTTAATTTTAAATTCCTTTCAACATTTTAATGAAGAAGGCTTTTTTGTGTTTGTTTGTTTGTTTTTTATTTTTATTTTTTAATTTCCATGTGGCATCTTGTGGGGCCAAAATTCAGAGATAATACTTTTTTTACTCCACATTCTCTACATATTTTCCCAAGTGTCTGACATTCAACGATCAGGAGAATTAAAAATAACAAAATCACATTTCTCATTGTATCACATGTGTACACACCCCTCATCTTGGAAAACTTTGCTTCTAGGGGTGGCAGCCTCGAAATAAGGCAAGTCAGGATTATGAAATACTGTGATGCCATCACAAATAGAACCTCTTTTAGTGGTTGTAGAAATGGCAACACCCAAAGATACGCTGGTGCAGGTGATGACAGCATTGAAAGAAGTGAGTCAGCCTGATTGAGAGGTTCTGAGTGACCCTTGAATGCCACCACAGAAACCACCACCCTTGCCATACTTGAAGACAGAAAGAGATCACAACTGTGTTCAAGCTGTACTCGCCATATTTCCATTCATTGCACACCCGGTCTAGTCTTGTCTCTGGGTATATGGGTTCTGGGGTGGTTTCTGCACATGGTAGCTATTATATAAATCATTGAAAGCAAACATGCCATCAGTCGTGAACTTGGTCACTAATCAAATCAGTAGACAGAGACAAAGAAATACAGAAGAGGAATATATAAACCACATGCAAAAAGAAAAAACAAATCACTCATCCTTCTCAATTTCTGGGAATATGAATAACAAAACATTGCAATGCAATGGAACACTATACATTAGTGAAAAAAATAATAATGTTTATAAAGAGGCATTATAAGTGCCTCTTTATTTTCTCTATATTTTCAATAAGCTGCTTAAGGGGAGAAACAACTTCACTTAATATTTGTGGGTAACATTATAGCCTCCGTTGTTTATGTGAGAGATGACTTTTTCATCTTTTTGTCAATGAGAGTTGATATTTATATAAGGTATATAATAGGCATATAAGTAAAATTCTCCCAAGAAGTGATTCTTTTTATAGGCAAAAGTCATTTGTCTTTCAAAAGAGTCAGAGTTCAATGTGTTGATATCGAACCACAGGCATTTGTTTGTTATCTGCTAACACTTACAAAAGACAGATACAGATGGGGGAACTTCCTAATTATTAATATGCTTGACATTCTTGTGTGCTCCCGCACTCTCCTCCAAATTCCCTTCCCCAAAAACAAAACATAAAAATTTCACATTCAATGTATCCATTTGTGGAAATAAAATGATCAACTTACTAGCTCCTTGAACACATCTCCCAGTTATCCCCACATACATAATATAAATGAGTTTCTACTGTTAGAAATGTGAATATTCATTCATATCCTCATAAAAAAATTCCACTTCCTAATAATACTAATGAGAGCCCTTGCTATTCACATGTCTTTAGGACAATAAATGTAAACTTGCTGCAAGTTGCTCTCATTGACAAAGATGTGTATCATAGTTAAACTTTCCAAGTTCACAACCAATATTTTCTTCTTGAACATTTTATTTTCAGTGAAACAACCTTGCCCCAGATTCTCTGTGACAACAAGTTACTTCTTTTCTTTTCCCGGTGCATGGCTTTATTTTTCCAGTGTTTATCTGTGAAGGATGAATTCCCTTCCCCCTCTATCATTCTGACTTTCCCATCTCTGGTCCTGAGGTGCTGCCACTTCACTGAACACCTGGATCTCTCTTAAACTTCTTTCCCTGACATCTGGGACAAGGTCTTCCTATCCTGTTATGGAAAACCAAGATTGTCTGCTTTGATAGCAACTTTTGCCAAGTGAGTTCATTCTTCTAAAACCTAGGGTCCTTCAGGAGTCATATGGCCATAGGGCACAGGGGCAAATTGAAAAAGGACAGGACAAAACAGTTGAAAATGCTCCACAACATCCCCAAGCAGCAAAAAGGCATTTTTCACTTAGAAACAAAATCATGAACTGTGACTTTGAGAGAGCAGCACCCTGGTCCACAATCTCTGCAGGCAAGCCAGGCCACTGCTCTACTGCTCAGGGCATATTTTGGAGATTTATTGAAGGACAGACCCATCATCTCTTTCTAAGACAACTTATTTTATTTTTGAGAAACAAAGTAAATGTGGCTTCCCTTAGGGGGATTTATGATAGCCAGCACTCAGACCCTTTTTTTTTTTTCTTTTTAAATTGATACTTAGTAACTCAGGACTCAGAGCTTGAAAACTGCTTTGGAAGGGTTCAAATCTCAACCAATGTAACAGAGATGGCACACAGTTGCTTGCTTTCATTAACTCTTAAGGCTATCGGAAACCAAGCACATTGCTGTAACCATTTTATTAAGTCTTGTCGACTCTCTGATTGTTTTCAGCAACATTTTCTCTTTTCTTGCTTTTTCCATCCCACCCGTTGAACTGTATCTCCTAGCTCACCTCACATAGCCTCCCACCAAGCAAAACACCAAAATTCCAGCTAAAGACAGGAGCAGAATGCATGCAGCAGTCACCTGACTCCAAGGATAGCTTTTGACTTTTCCCCAAAGTTATTCCACCCGCCAATATGCGATTCCAATTCCCTTTATTAGAGAGACTTCCTTATTAGTTACACAGAGTCATCGTGGTTTATTACCTGTCACTTCCCAATTCTACCCTGTGCGACAGGTGCGCAAAGTAAACAGAGAGGTCACTTGAGCACGGCCACCAGGCAGCTCGCACCCCAACGCTCCCCGAGGCTCCCCGTCCCCACGTGAGCCCTTGCCCCTGTGCACTGAGAGGCCGTGGCCAGCTCGCTCACCTGTTTGTAGGCATCCAGAAGGAAGCTCTTCCAGACGCAGCGCAGTCCCTCTGAGGTCAGCATGCGCCGCCACTCTCCCCGAGTGGACTTGGAGCGGCTCAACAGCAGCACCACGTGCTTGAGCAGAATGACCGAGTCATAGAGCGCCAGGAAGAGGCAGTTGGAGAAAAAAACTGGCAGAATTTGCAGTGTGATCAGCAAGTCTACGCTGAGGATGCCCATCTTCTCTGCCTCCTGAGTCAGTTCCCTTGTGCGCTCTGGTTCCCCTTCACCCTCTTATTTAAAAGGGGGTGGTGGTGATAGAAGGGGTGGGGGAGGTGGGGGGTGGGGGGGAGAAGGAGAAAAACTAAATTAAAAGGAAGCCCAAGTTGTCTCCTTTTTCAAAGCAGCAGAAATGGCAAGACCAAGTCCAGTCTCTCCAGCCCAGCAGTTGGAGTGTGCCCATCAATGCCTTCAATTCGGAGCTGCTGCTTTCCCCCCCCCCCCCCTCGGGATTTAAGATGTTTAAAAAAAAAAAAAAAAAGCTGGCGTACCGTTCCTAATCCAGTTGCCCCTGTCAGAGTCCGTTAAAGACAGGCAGCTGTACTTTCACTTCCAAGCACCTATGAGACTGTGGCAGAGATTGCAAAATTTTTCTTTAGCTTTTCATTGTCTCTATGTTCTTTAAACGTAGCCTGTTTCTTTCTTGAATTGCCTGAGATTTTTAAATGTGCTTTAAGGGTAGGTTTCTCTCTCTCTCTCTCTTTACTCCGTTTTACACTTTCTGTGCGGCTTCTCCCAGGCTCACTCTCTCCCTTCCCCAAGAGCGACTGACTCCCCTTTCCCCTCACTACCTCTGGCTTTTGCTTCTTGCTATCTGTCTGTGGTGCAAAGTGCCTCTCTCTGCAGCCAGTGAGTCTCCCTGAAGCCTTTTATACATTCCCTGGCTAATTGCTGCAATAGAGAAATGAAAGCCTAATCTTGGTAGAGATCTTGACGTCATTGAGAAAGAGGGCTTTACTTTGGCCAGGGCTGCAGTGAATAGAAAAGCAAAACTCAACAACTTTTTTTTTTTTTTTTGGAAGGGGTGGGGGAGAGACAGTGGAATTTTGCTTTGTGATTTAAAGAGAGAGGGAGAGAGAAATTAATACCTTTGACAGCTTTCAGGAAATTCTTCCAAACTTTGGGAAAAGTAATTTAACATAATACGTAGATCGATAGGGTAACACTCTCACTTCTGATCATCATTATCATTAATTTCTGAAGGGTTTTGGAAAGAAAAGACCCTGGAGGGCAGGTAGAAAAGAGGAAGAGTAATTACAGGTGGTTGTTCCTCTACTTCTTGGAAGATGGGAATATTTACATGTGATCTTTGTTCCACCTCTCTTTCTTCATCAGATTTGTGACCTAGGTCTTTTAAATATTTTTGAGTCATGTTTTTATTTAAGAAAATGAAATGTGTTGTGAGATGGAAAACTTTTAAACTGAGTGCCATAGTAATATTTCTCTGAAACTTCTGGCAGAAACTTGTTTTCCTCTCACTTTTACTCAAGTTTTCAATGCAAAAAAAAAAAAAAAAAGAAAGAAACAGAAAAAATCCTCCTAAGGGACATGACACTTCAGGTAATCTTACATTTTGTTTGGAAAAATATCTAAATTTATAGGTGATCAGAAGTAGCCTTTGAAAGGGTTCAGGTTGCCACAGTGAGCACTGTTCAATGGCTGGCCTTTTCCCTTTTTTAGGACAGGTTTGTAGACAATGTTTTGGCAGAATGCCATGACCCCTACCTCACTCTAGCTTTCCTTGTCTCTTACCTAACATGTCACCTCTAGGAATTGTATTTTCTCGGAAGAAGGAGTAACAATTTTTACCAAAGTACATTACTTAAACATTAATTTTTAATTCAACTTGTTAATATGTTGTTTAGGATATTGTATCCTCCTCACTTATAAGTTATATATGTATGTTTGTAATTTCTTTCATAACAATATATTTTTGCCAATTTCAATATCAGGTGTATCCAGATCAAGTACAATGATTTTGAAATATTTCTTCTTTTTCTATTGTCTATAAGATTTGGCATGATCTGTTTTTTGCAACTTTCTTTCACTTTTATTTACATAATATTAGTTGTCTATTTTTTGAGGCTTAGAAAAAAAATTGAAAAATTAAAAAAGAGGAGTAACAAGAGCAGACACTGGGGTGGGGTGTAAACTATTAATTAAAAATTAATTAGCTGAGTTTTCTAGGTACACGGAGCTCTCATTCAGCTTAAGCTAAGCGGTGGGTGCAAACCTGTGATCAATACGTTACTGTATTTTATCTACATGGCTAAAACCTGCATGATCACAAAAATAATTGGAATGCCTATAGTAGGGGTCATTAATTGGTTGGACCTATGGGCTAAATTCTGCATATGAACACTTATGTTTGGTTGGCAGGGGCTTTTTGGCCTTACAAAAAAAAGTAATCGAAGGAGAGTGGTGTTAGTTTCTGTGAAATCAGGGATTCTTAACCACTCTGTTTACTGCCATATCCCCAGCACTTAGGACCATGCTTGGCACACAGCAAGCTCAATGAGGATGTTCTGAATGAATGAATGGGCAAAGCACAGCCTCTGCGCTGCTCCACACTAGGGGGCACCATTCACATGCAACACAGTGTGAATGGGGGTGCCCTGGCCTTATAAAAAAGGTGGTGTCTTTGTGCATTGCCCTCCATAATGACACAGCCCTTGGCACTCTCTACAACCTAATTTCTTCATTTTTATCATCACTATGGCCCATGATGAGTTTTGAATTTGCATCCCGTGGATTAAATATTTAAAGAAGAGTTCAGAGCTCAGAAAAATGAATATCAATCACATAGAAAAATTATATTTTCCCTATAACTGGCATTTGTTGTTAGCAAAATAATATCATTCATATATATATAACATAAATGTACTACATTTATCTTCTCCAATGTCTCCATGTCCTTAGGGAGAAAAACCCAGACAAAGGGAGAGAGGTGACAACATGGTATTTCAACTAGTGTAGATGGGAAAGCTACAAGGCCAGACGGAGTCTCTGCCAACAATGACGGAAGGAGGTGTGGACTCAGGAAATGACACTTCCACTCGCTGCCCAAGCCTTAAAATCTTCTCAGACATTCATTCCGCCCTGTTTGAATTAAACCAGCACTCCTCTGAGGTGAAGACTTTGGCAGATATAAACCAATTCTCTCTCACTTGCCATTTGCTATCAAGGAGGGAGGTACATTGTCGAAATGACAAGCTAGGAGGGGAATAGGTAGAAAAATCAGAAAACGCTTTCTTTTTAAATGCAAAGTTCAAAGCATGTCCAGACTGCAAATGGTTATAAATCAGAATTATGACTCTATTGGGGGTATTTAGTTTGTTGTTCCTTTTTTTTTTTTCCTCTCTCCCTTTTTTTATCTTTTAGGTCAAAGTCAAGTGGGCACATATCAATCTGGTCCTGTCATTTCTCAGACTTCTATCATTTCTGTAAATAAATGAATAAAAGAATCACAAAACTGGGAACCACTGCTCTAGCTGATAGACAGTGTGTGTCCTAGAAATTACATTTCTTCAAAACTATCTTTTGTAATGCATGATTCACAGTTGCTCACTCTATTAATATGAACATATTATCATATGTTAAACTGTTGATCGTTGATTACTTTGTACTCATTAAGTAACAAATAACCAAAAGGTGGCAGATTATGAATTTCCCATTATATAGATGGAAAGATCACCAGGGTTGGAGAGTTAGAGGTGGTGATGGATGTTTTCCCTAACTCTAAATTTCACTTTTTTCCTTAATGACTATTTTATGAGTCCTGGTTATTAAGAATCAAAACTGTTGGTGAAAGTGGTTTCCTTGTAATTTAGTCTTCTAACTTGCAAAGGATATCTGGGATTTCCTATATTGCCCCAACTCAAGCTCCTGGCTTAGATTTTGAATGATCTTTTAAAAGGCTTGGATGTCTTCTAGGTCATGTTAAGTATTCTCAGTAATCAATAATGAGTTAAATACAAACCAATGTGTGGCACGTTGGTTGAAATGTCCTGTATAATGTTGCAAATGGGTTTTAAATTCCAGATAGAAGCAGCCTCTGCAAAAGGCTTTGTGCTTTCTAGTAAGTTCAGAACCACTGTAAAATTGTTTAACTTTTTTTTCTCTTTCCACAGTAAGAAAGCATGATGTCCTACCGTTGCCTCTTTCTAGTTGAAAACGGACAAGTATATGAGCAGCAAATCTTCCTTGAGTTCCCTTTTTTGCCTCCTACATGGAGACTGAGAAAATGAAGGTGGATGAGCTGCTAACAGACTTTAAGCACGGCAGCTACCACTACTATTTCTTTATTTGGGTCCAAAAGAACAAAAGAGCGTCCGTATCACTCTGTGAAGTTCACGGGTCACACCACGGACTTCCAGGCTGTCCTTGTTTCATAGAATTTTACCTTTTTAATTCAAGTGATTTGTCAGATGCATAATAGAAAATGGGGTTTCATTTTACTTTATTAAAAATTTGTCAAATACATACCGTTATAAATCCATAAATGTCTGGAAAAGTAAGATATGCTGATTTTGGATTTGGGGGTGTAATTATCATGCATATCCCCCCAAAGTAACAAAGTAAGGCAGCTCTTAGAAAGGAATCACAAACTGTACAACCTTCTCCGGCTAGCCTGGGTTGTGCCTGAGAGGGAATGTTGATGAAGGGTTTATACCACAACTACTGCATCGCTCCAAACTCCTGTGGTTCCATTCATTCTACAAGCACAGCCATGCAGTGAAAGGAGAAGCTCCATGGACAAAACACAAAATCCCAGAGTAAATTCGGACACACCTTAAGCAAAGCAACCTGAGGCTGGGCAGGGAAGACTAAGGCAGCCTCTGCGCTGCGGAAGGCCGCGAGCTTCTGTCCCCAGGGCCCGCCCCTTGGTCCCCTGCAGGCGCTGGCGGAGAGCTCAGTCTCAGGAGTCAATGTATTCTTCCCGCAGGAACCGGTGCTGCTCTTTTATTTTCCCCAGGCCACCTACCGGTGAGACAAAGGGGAAGAAAAGGGATAAAGAAGAAAGGGAAAAGTCAAAATGAAGAGGAAAGGGGAGATAAAATGGAAGAAAGGTGACAAAGGATGAGGAAAAGTTTCCATGGCCTGTCTGTGGAGGCTGCCACCAAAAGTGCCAATTAATGGCAATTGTGGCCGTTGCTTTTTGTGAGAAAGACAGCTGTCCAGAAACCTTCCAGAAAGCCACCACCTCATTTCGCAGAGGCCACAATGCAGCTGTTAGGGTTCCGGCTACATTTGGTATTGGCCTGGTCCTGATCTACTCTGAGAGCCGAATCCCACCCACAGCTGCCCAGACCTCTCCAGGTGCTGGGAGGCTCTCTGAGTGTTATTTCATTTTGAAAATTGTTTCTTAACCTCTAGATCCCAGAGTCACCCAAATCTGGGGACAGTAGAGGAAGAAGGTTATTAGGGAATATAGAAAAGAAGACTCTCTGTAATGGATGTGAGATTCTTCAGGGAAAAAAGAAAGCCCTCAGAAGAAGGAAACCGAACTCACCCTTTTCTAAAAATATGACTCAATCTCATCATTCTCCCTAAATCCTTGACCCAGTGCAATAGACCAAAAGAAACAAAGGAAAATGGTCAAAAATAGTCATCATCTCTGGAACAACTTTAACTTCACTTTGTTTCATTCCACAGCTCATAGGAAACCACCAGATGATATTAAGTTTTCAAATAAAATAGGTCATTCTTTATAAATGGCATTACAGCAGCTTTTGAAAAAAAAATCACTTATACGTCACCTCACTCAGAAGCTTAGTATACAAACCGAGAATGACAAAATATGTTAAGACACATGCTGGCTCAGGCCATTCCTGAGGGAATAGGTAGTTTGTTCTCACCGGGAGCGAAGGGTGCCACTCCTCTCTCAAGAATCAGTAGATACTAATGCCCAGAGGGAAAAAACTAGATATTCCATTCTAACCTCAGTGGAAACGGGGAGGCTAATGAGGCTAATAGAATTAACTGTAGCACAAAAAATTCATGTTTGGAATGAGGATAAAATACCTGCAATGAGGCTAATCGTACAATGAGTTATGTTACCAGGGAAGGGTATGAAAACGCTCTCAGCCACTGGTTCTCAAGGTAGGAAAGAAAGCTAATAAGATAATCTCTCACAACCTTTTTAAACCTATGGTGCTATTAAGATAATGGGTTAGAATCGGTTATTATGTAACACGTACACACAACCAAGCAGAATATTGTATTCATATTGTTTTGTTTCCATTTCAATTTTGAAGACTGGTTTTTTTCTTTTGTCAGATTAAGTGAGTCCTTATGCTTTTCTGAGTGGTGGTAGATAGCAAAGCAAAGCATTAGTGTGCCTTCCAAGGACAAAATATATAAGGCATGAAATTTGAGTCTATTTTTATATCCAGTCTCATTTATTAGATGGACACTGGGAGTCTTTTATCAAGATGCAACCACTTAGCTAAATGATTATTTTCAAAATAGATGTATAAACAAATTCCTGAATAGTCACGCTCTGCTTTCTCAGGGGAATTTCCTATCATGTTTTGAAGACTATAAATCTGCCTTCCCAAAATAAAAGCAATACACTTTATGACTTTAGCATCAGTAATGAGCTAAATGATACATCTAAGACCTAGAACTCCTCAGAGCAAAGATCTCTGTTATTTAACACTAAAATGTTAAATAATACCAACTCATTCAGCAATTCGGTATTCACCTTTTATCTAGAGATGTCACTCTCTGGTAGACTTCAATTATAAGTTACAAAATCTATTTCTGGGGCCACATAGGACCATGTGACTGGAAACAAATCTCTGATTTTATTTTCTACCTATAAAATGGAGCTAAAAATGTTTTCTCTTATTTATCTCATGTTTATGGGTAACATATTCAGGTTTATAAGAAACAGCTTTGTTCTAAAAATAATATAAAAACCTTTCTTGACTGACAAGTATTTTAATACCTAAATCAACAGATTCTTTCTAATAAAATGTTACTTGTCTAAAGAAAAGAAAAAAAGAAAAACCACAAAACAAAACAAAGCAAGTTCCTGGGCGGCAGGCCAGATATGACCTTTAGTATGAAATACCAGCCCGTTCTACCCCACCTGATGGAAACTTTGGATGTAGTCTAACACAGGAAAGATTACTTGTAATTAGGAATAGTAGGGGGTGGGTTCTTTGCATAAAGAATAATAAGGATCCACCTGACTATTTGCCCAAACTCCACCCTGAACTGAACCTAAATGAGAGACCCCTGTAAAGTCATAGGAAGTCATTTCTTCCTATCTAGGAAGAATAGAAAGAAAAGCTGCCCAAATATCCCCAACCCTAGAAAACAATTGTTCTTCTAAGAAAGGAGCAGAAAAACTTTTAAAAAACAAAGGAGGGATGGCGGTCCTTGTGGCTCAAAGAAGTAGGGCACCGGCCCCATATGCCAGAAGTGGTGAGTTCAAACCCAGCCCCACCCAAAAACTGTAAAAAAAAAAAAAAAAAAAGAAGAAGAAAGAAAGAGGAAAACCACTGATGTTTTGATGGACAATGCACTTGTTAAGTTTAAGTCTTAATGAAGTTCAGCACTTTGGGTACTACCTTGCATCCTCTTTAAGGGATTGTTTAAATCATCCTACACAGAAATGTTTCCTTATCGTGGAACTTCAAAACTATGGACCTCAAAAGAGCTACAAAGATTGTCTTCTAATGTGAAAGGATAACTCTTCTAGAAAAAGTGAACAGAAGCTTGGAGTGAGTAGATGGGAAGGCAAGAGGCAAAGCAAAAAGATGGAAGACAGGGCTGGATTTAGAAGAATGGATGTAATAAGAATTTGTGAGAGCAGTTTAATAATAAATAGCATTAGATTACCTTGGTCACAATAGATTCTATCAAAATATTAGAAGGAAATAACTTAAAGCAATAGATTTTTGCTCTGAGGAGCTAGAGATCTTAGATTTGTGTGTTACTTAGCTCATGGCTGATGCAAAAGTCAGAAAGTGGGCTCAGCTCTCATAGCTCAGTGCCTAGGGTGCCAGCCACATACACCGACGTTGGCAGGTTTGAACCCAGCCTGGGCCAGCTAAAACAACAATGACAATTGCAACAAAAAATAGCCAGGTGTTGTGGCAGGTGCCTGCAGTCCCAGCTACTTAGAAGGCTGAGGCAAGAGAATCACTTACGCCCAAGAGTTTGAGGTCGATGTGAGCTGTGACTCCACAGCACTCTACTGAGGGTGACATAGTGAGACTCTGTGTCAAAGAAAAAAAGAGTCATGATGTGTATTGCTTTTATTTTGAGAAGGCAAATTTATAGTCTTTAAGGATGCAAAGGTTAATTCAGTCAAAGGATATAAAATTAGAAGTCAGTGGCAAAATAAATCAAAGGATATCAAATTACAAGTCAGTGCACAAAATATTTGTCTCCTATTAATATAAGTACCCCCAGTGAAGATATATGGGATATGTGAGAAAAGGAACAGGAGAAAGCCAGCAGACTTCTGCTTAAATCAGCTGAAAATCACTCAAAGTATTAGCCATTGTAAGTCATTTATTAAGCTAACCATTCACATTTACTAAAACCAACAAAGAGCTAGTCATTGTGCTAGGTGTCGAAAATGATCCCTGATCTCAAAAAAATTTAGAGTCCAGGAGAAGACAGACATGTAAACTCAGAAAGGCAACATGCTATTACAGGTGGTATGATAGAATTGCGTGCACAATACGGTATAAAGAAAGAATTTGCCAACTCTGTGGGGGTAAGAGTCAGGAAAGGGTTAATGAAGAAACTACATCGGCCCAACCAAGTATATTGCCTTTTTTTTTTTTATTGAATCATAGCTGTGTACATTAGTTCAATCATGGGGTACAGTGTGCGGGCCTCACATACAATCTGAAATATTTTCATCTGCCTGTTCGACATAACGTTCATGAGATTTTCTCGTTTACTGTGTGAAAACATTTGTGTTCTGCATTTAGTAGGATTCACCTGACCCTTCCAAGATGCACCTCGAGTGTGATCCCACCCTTTAACCTGTCTCCCCCCACCCGAGTCCTTCCCTTCCCTCCCTTTCCCCTTTCCCCGTCTTCTTGTGCTATAATTGGGTTGTAGCCTTCACATGAAAGCTATAAATTTGCTTCATAGTAGGGCTGTATACATTGGATACTTTTTCTTCCATTCTTGAGATACTTTGCTAAGGAGAATGTGTTCCAGCTCCATACATGTAAATATGAAAGAGGAAAAGTCACCATCTTTCTTTA
>CAUYRH010117067.1:0-10185 GCA_963574655.1 Perodicticus potto | reverse complement strand
AAAAAGCAAGATAAATTACTTTTGAATTGATAATTTACTTTTGAGTCCAGAATTTGGCAAAAACAAGAAAAGAAAGCATAAAATAAGCAAGGGGAAAAAATGGTTTCAGTTAAATTACAAGTCCAATTAAGAGATTAGCTTGGCTGCAAAATATGTTTTTGACAGACAATTAGTTCTGGGCAAGTCAAATGTTTCAACAGTGTGTTCTTATGGGGCAATTAAAGTAATTCATATTTGATGTGTGGAAGTGTTGTGGTAATTGGGAAACTTCCTCAAATGGCAGTTGAAACCGGCCTGGAGAAGAAGTTAGGTTATATCCGTGACAAGCCATTTAGCTGGATCTAGTAAGCAGGTTTTGGGCTGGGGGATATTTAAGATGGAATTTTTGGTTAGGCATAGGAAGTGATGTTGGGAATAGAATGGAAGTATCAATATTAAAAACATAAATAATATTCAGTATAGTATAAATATAGTTGACCAGTTTGAAGTCTGTGAGTCCACTTACATGTGGACTTTCTTCTGCCTCTGCCTTCTGGTTTGGCAAGACCAGTCAGCCCCCATCACCTTCCTCATGGTGAAGGTGACAAGGATGAAGACCTTTACGATAATCCACTTCTACTTAATGAATAGTAAATACACTATCTTTTCCTTATTATTTTCTTAATAACATTTTCTTTTCTCTAACTGTATTATAAGAATACAGTATGTAATACAGATGTAAAATATGTGTCAATCAACTGTTTATGTTATCAGTAAGGCTTCTAGTCAACAATAGGCTGTCAGTAGGTACGTTTTTGAAAAGTCAACAGTTTTACATGGATTTTTGATTATGCAGGGAGTCTGTGCCCCTAATCCCCACATCATTTAAGAGTCAATTGTAGTATCAACACCAATCATACCACACGTATTTTGAGTGTCAGACATTGCACTAAGTAATTTATATGTCTATTAATTTCTATGACTGTCCTATGCAATAGAAGTGATTGGGTCTCAATATTACTGATGAGGAAACTAAGGGCCAGAGAGGTCACTTGGCTTGTTTGAGGACACACAGCCAGTTGGTAATGGAGCTGGAATGTGAGTCCAGGCAGTCTGACCCCAGAGTCTTTATTCACATCCCCTGGACTTACATGCTAGAATTTCCTTGAAAATACTAGTGGTTTATAACTTTCTCTGTAGTTTCCTGGTTAAGGTAATCTGATTTCCCTCCAAGGCAAGCAGGGTATATTGTATTTGCTACATTTGAGAAAGGAAAAAGCTGAAGTTCAGAAAGGATTAGAAATTTACCTAGGTTATATGGTGAAAGACTAGGAACGTTTCAATTTTAAAATAGCAGAGCTTTTATATGAGTGCTATTTAATTTTATTTAATAATGTCTTTTAAGGTCCAGGAAACTTAATGTGAGGTGAGGTGGTATATTAGCCAAAACTCTTTTAGTTACATCTTGTTATTGCTCATGTGGGTTCAAAACCCACAAATAGACCTGGACCTTGAGTATGGCTGGATCCAGGAGCTTCAGTGATATACTTTGAACTTGGTCTGATCTCTACTTCTCAGCTCTTTTTTCATCCATTTTGGCTTCATTATCAGCCTCTTTTCTGATAATGAAGCCGCAGCTCCTGACTCACCACCTTCCAGTTTAGTAATCCTAGGAGAGGATGAACTTTGCCAAGAGCACTGACATAAGAAGCCCTGGGGATGGCTCTCATTGGATCATAAGGGCACTCACGTGCCTGTCTCTGAACTAGTTATTGTGGTATTGGAAGTAGGAGATGGTGATTGGTCAGTTCCGGTCATATGCTCAGCCCTATCTCCAGGGGATGATGTCAGCCCTATCTAAACTAATGAGTGAACAGTGAAGGAAGGATCATTGTCTAAAACAGTGGTTCTCAACCTTCCTAATGCTGCAATGTATTTTCATTGTTAAAAAGGGGTCGCGACCCACAGGTTGAGAACCGCTGGTCTAAAAGAAAGCAGAAATGCTCCTTTTTTTTGAGACAGAGCCTTAAGCTGTCGTCCTGGGTAGAATGCCACGACATCACAGCTCACAGCGACCTTCACAGCCCCTCCCGGGCTTAAGTGATTCTCTTGCCTCAGCCTCCCAAGTAGCTGGGAATGCAGGTGCCTGCCACAACATCCAGCTAGTTTTTGGTTGTAGTTGTCATTGTTGTTTGGAGGCCTGGGCTGGATTTGAACCTGTCAGCTCTGGTGTATGTGGCAGGTGCCTTAGCTGCTTGAGCTACAGGCACTGAGCCAGCAGAAATGCTCTTATCAGGAAAGCAGAATGGGGATGAGGGGTAAGGACCCAGGGGGTTGAGCTGGAATGGAATTAGACCCAAACAGCCAGAGTTTAGAGTGTGAGTTGAATGTTGGGAGCAGAATTTGCAAGATGGTGTGTTAATCTAGTTTATAAAAAATAAACTCCAATACAGGATTAAACATACGTGATTTTTATTAAGGGAACTGCCTATGAGAGAAAATACAGACAGAGGGTGCCTGAAGAGGCCAGAAGAGCCCTCAGAGGGCAATGTGAGTCTAATCCTGAGTGAAGAAGGAGGGAGGGATGGAAGTTAGGATGAAACTCATAGGGGAGATCTTAAGCCAAAGGTGAGGAAAGAGGAATCCTGTGTCTCCCAGGAAGGGGTCTGCCATACTCAGTCATTAGTTGGGAGCACCCCCTCGAAGCATGTGCATCTCCCAGCACAATGGAAGGGAGCTCTGGTCAGTTATAATCCCTGTAGATGGAGGTCTGTGAGGCCCATTCTTAGGGCCACCATGTTATGACCCATACAGCACTGGGTTGGCAGAAAATTTCATTTGGCTCATGCAGTATTTATATTTTAAAAAAATCTGTGTATTTTACATTAAAAAGAAAACTCATGGATTTTCTGCTTCTGTTTAAAAAAGTACAGATAGTTTGGCAACATTTGTTTCCCATTTCCACAAATGTTACAAAATTGAGTCCTTGATGCCTCTTTGGATGTGGGGTATGCTCTCCAGTTTGCCACAGTCCTCACCAGGCCCTAGTGTCTGTCCTGTCTCTAGTATTCTTCACTCATTTGTGTTACTTTCTGACCCCTATAGTCATTTAAGTTTGTGACTAACTGAAAAAGTGAGACCCTGGAAGTCAAGTACAGCCATTGAATGGAAGAGCAAATCTGGAGATTGGGAGACAAGGCTAGAGGCTGACCAAATGGGAATAGAGCACAGAGCTCCCATGCTAGCTCAGAGAGATCACTGGGAGCCCAGGCAGAAAGTAAAAGTTCTGATCTTCATGGAGAAATCTAGTTGAGATGGATGTTTGAGCAGGTGAACAATCTGTCTTTGTGTCAGGCCAGTCCAAGAGTCATGGCAACATTTTGACACTTGTTTTGAAATGTCTCTCCCCGTCCTACTTGTACAGCAATATGGACCGTTATGGATTTAGGTTGTTTTAGTTGACCACACCCTTTTGTTTAGATAGTGCTCCTTTCCCCTTCCATATGGTTCAGTTAAGTGCCAATACTAGTGGTCTTTCTTCTTTTCTGAAAGTCACGGGTGTCTTAGGCTAGGTTTCCTAAAAGCAGACCCTGTGATAAGGATTTGCTTGTAAATGGTTTATTTGTAGGGTGACTTGGGGAAGCACCAGTGGGAGAATGGGAAAGTATTAGAGTCCTTCAGAGAAACAGGACCAGTAGAATCACACACACACACACACCCTTCCACATGGTTATGGTGGCTGACAAATCCTAAGATCTGCAGGGTGAGTGAGAAAGCTAGAGACCCAGGACAACCAATGGTATAATTCTAGTCTGAAAGTCATTAGGCTCAAGACTCAGGAAGAGCAGTGTTTCCAAAGGCATAAAAAAGCTGATGTCCCAGTATGAAGACTGTCAGGCAGGAGGAATTTCCTCTTATTCAGGGAAGAGTGAGCCTTTGGTTCTCTTTGAACCTTAACTGATTGGATAGGGCCCACCTACATCTGGAGAGCTGAATCTGCTTTACTCAGTCTACCAACTTAAATGTTTATCTCACCCAAACACCCTCATAGACACACCTAGAATAATGTTTGACCAAATATCTGGGCACCAAGTGGCCCAGTCAAGTCAACACATAAGATTTACAATCATAGGCCATGTATGATGGCTTACACCTGTAATACCAGCATTTTGGGAGACAGAGGTGGGAAGGTTGCTTGAGGCCAGGAGTTTGAGACCTACTGTGCACAACATAGTGAGAACTTGTCTGTACAAAAAAAAAAAAAAAAAAGAAAACTTAGGTATGGTGGTACTGTCTGTAGTACAGCTACTCAGGAGGCTGAGGTGCAAGGAATGTTTGAGCCCAGGAGTTGGAGGTTGCAGTGAGCTATGACAGTGCCACTGCACTCTAGCCTGGATGATAGAGTGAGACCTTGTCTTAAAAAATAAAAAAAAAAGAAAGGAAAACAAAAGAAAAAAAAAGAGTAACCATCACAGGAAAAATGAGACACAAGGGAATTGAAGTCATTATAGAGTGAAGTAATGAGTAAGTTACTTCTGTGGGCAACTGGACCTCAATACTTTGGATGAGCTTTGGTTGATGATATGTAATGTACTTCAAAATATTGAGAAAACTGAGACATTCACCTTCCTTCTCCCATCTGACAATGAGGGATGCTCCCAGAGATTTTTATTTCCTAGAATTTCCTTTGCTTGTAGGTCAAGAAAAAGCCTTCAGGTGGAGATGCTCAGGTACTTACAGTGGGGTGTCTTCAGCTTGTGTGGACTGAGGAGGTCCCAAGGGACATGAGTGGGGCATGCCCAGGGTCTGCTATGATGGGTAAGTAGCAGGTGCCTGGTCACACCAGGGCTCCATCCAGCCAGCAGTGTTGGACCATGGAGTGGCTCATGTCTAAGCAGAATCCACTAGAATCTAAACTTGGGATTTCCTGAACAGGGAGGATGTGAATCTAGAGGGGTCAACATCACTTGTCCTGCCACATGGAGTGAGATGGAGAATAAGGCTGAGCAAAAATGAACAGAGAAGAGAAATGAAGGGAGAGAGAGAGAGACAGTGAGTCTTGATGGCACTAGGTCCTGTTTCTAGTCCCTGGGGCTCTGGTTCTTGCCCCCTCCCTGTCTCAGTCTGTTTCTGTTGTTATAACAAAATGTCTTAATTTATTTCTCACAGTTTTGTAGGCTGGAAAATCCAAGATCAAGGCACCAGCAGGGTAAGTGTTGGGTGAGGGTGAGGTTCCTAATCCTTGCTTCCAAGATGGCATCTTCTTGTTGTGTCCTCTGGAATGAGGTATCCTCACATGCAGAAAGTGCAGGGGCGAAAGGACCTAAACTAGTTCTCCAGCCTTTTTATAAGGCACTAATCCATTCATGAAGGATTCTTACATTTTAACCACTTACTGAAAGGTCCCACCTTAATACCACTGCAATGGGGATTAAATTTCAACCTAAATTTTGAAGGAAACAGATTCAAACCACTCCCTTTCTGCAAATGATTCCAGTTGGATGAATTAATGTATTCTTTTAAAGATTAATTAACTAGAGTTAGGTTTATGGGAATGCATCCAAGAGCTCTTATAACAGTTAAGGTGGTGGGGTAGGTAGGGAGCTGAGTGGGAGACTGAGACTGAGAGAGAGATTGCCCTGGGCCTATGAGCTTTCACTCCTTTTTAGCTTCCCAGTGTCTGAGATTTAAGGTACTGGAAAGAAGATGAGTTTATGGTGGAAAATTGTAACCAACCATTAATTAGAATGGCACAGTTAAGCCCCTGTGCCTGACCAATTGATAGTACTTAATGAAACAGTGATAAAGAAAAAGCTTTTAGTTTTGGAGCTTAATTAGCCATTCATTTCCTTTCTGACTTTTAGTTTTATGATTCTAGCCAAATTAAGCCCCCAAAAGGGCTCGCCCCATGTTTCTGCTTCTTTAATTTTAATTTATTCTTTGTAGGGTGACCCAGAGTACTACATGACATATGTTGCATAAGGACTGTAAATTTTTTAGAAAGAGACATAGAGCAAGCATTTATCATTGTGATCTCTTTTTTTAAACACTATGGGAACTTAATGTTAATTAAAATAATAATGTTGTTGGTTGCCTTATAAAAGGTAGGGGGGATTATCTGATATACTCTGAAATTGGTAACCTAAAGTATACAGTGATGAAAAATAATAGTAGCTACCATTTGTTGAAAATCTATTAGTACCATGGTAGGTCATTAACAGTCAATATCGCTAGTAGCCTGGGATGCTTTGAGGATGTTGAGCTTTGATTTCCATGTAAGGAAATGGTGGTTCATCTTAATCAATATCTCTAAGATGGAAAAGATAGGAATCAAAGCCAATTGTATTAAGACCTTTTGAAATCAATGAAAATCTATGTTTTCCCCACTTGCAAAGGGTATGTTTTGCATGTGGAGTATGAGGGTGATGCAGGTGGTAGTGTGTCTACCACATGATTCAAGTTAGACATTGTACTGGATACTGCACATGGTAGACACCCAGTAACATTTTTGTTTAGTGATTTTATTTATTTATTTTTTTGAGAAAAGAGTAGAGTTCTGTGGCATCATAGCTCACAGCAACCTCAAACTCCTGGGTTCAAGTGATCCTTTTGCCTCAGTCTCCTGGATAGCTGGGACTACAAGAACCTGCTACAACAACATCCGGACAGTTTTTATTTTTGTAGAGATAGGTCTTTCTCTTTCTCAGGCTGGGCTCAAACTCCTGAGCTCAAGCAATCTTCCCTCCTTGGCCTCCCAGAGAACTACAATTATAGGTGTGAACCACCACAGCTGGCCTGTTCAGTGACTTTAGAATGTATGGGTAACCGAAATATCATTAGATTGAGGGAAAATTTAATATTTCCACTATGTCTGAGCAAAAGGTTTGTCAGATAAAGTAATTATATTTGTGCCCCATGGAAATTATATTTTGTCTCCAGAGAAAACACAGGTTCTCATTTGTTTTTCTCTTGTAATTCGAAGTATAGAGCCTTGATGACATTTACCCTAAATCCTTTTTTGTAACAACGCAGGGTATAAATAATACAATAAGAAGAGATTAATGTTATCTTGCATTTTCACAGCACTTATACAGTTTAGAAAGTATTTGCTTACTATCTCTGTTTTGATCCTCCTGACAGGCTGGTGAGTTGGGAAGGAAAGGTACTGCAATGTCCATTTTAGTGGTGAGGAAACAAAGATTTGGGGAGGTTGAATGACTTGCTCCAAGGTGACACAATGGTTAAGTGCTTAAACCAGAACTAACTTAACAGCTACCTTTTCTCTCTTTTGTCTCATGGTAGAGAGAGAGGGAATATATGCTGTCATCTCTTTAAAAGTTTTTTTTTTAATTTTTAATTCTTATGGGTACTTAATACAGTAGACTAGATCCTCCATAGTTGACCACCTCCTTGCACTGATCACCTCCTTAAGTGGACATAATTTTCATAGACTGGACAGGCACCACATGTACTTACCAGTACAGTAGGCCTTATTCCTTATGTTGACCACCTCTGTATGTTGACCAGTTTGTTACAGTCCCTTGGGTGTTCAACTACAGAGGTTCTACTCTAGCTGTGTATCGTTATAGAGTACATGTGATGTTTTGATACAGGCATACAATGTGAATTAATCAAATCAGGGCAAATAGGGTATCCATCACTTT
Source organism: Perodicticus potto (assembly GCA_963574655.1). Taxonomy (NCBI): domain Eukaryota; kingdom Metazoa; phylum Chordata; class Mammalia; order Primates; family Lorisidae; genus Perodicticus; species Perodicticus potto. The sequence continues at coordinate 2,542 of CAUYRH010117067.1, read as the reverse complement.
AGGTATTTAACATTTCTTTGTGTTAGGAACATTATAATTCTACTCTTTGAGTTATTTTAAAGTGTACCTTAACTTATTGTTTTAAATTCATTTTTTATTTCAATTTTTTTTTTTTTTTTTTTTAGACAGAGTCTCAAGCTGTCACCCTGGATAGAGTCCAGTCCTGTGGCATCACAGCTCACAGCAACCTCAATTCCTGGGCTCAAGCGAGTCTCCTGCCTCCGCCTCCCAAGTAGCTGGGACTACAGGCGCCTGCCACAACACCCAGCCATTTTTTGGTTGTAGCCGTCATTGTTGTTTGGCGGGCCTGGGCTGGATTCGAACCCGCCAGCTCAGGTGTACATGACTGACGCCTTAGCCCGTTGAGCCACAGGTGCCGAGCCTATTTTTTATTTCAACTTAATATGAAGGTACAGACTTTTAGGTTACATTGTTCTCACTTTCAGGGTAAAGTTCCACTTGTAAAAGAGCCCCTCACCCAAGGCGTGGGTTATACACCCTCACAATGTGCACATTAGGTGAGATCCCACCTCATGCCCTCCCTCTTTCCGTCAATTGTCCTCTCCCCTTCCTCCTTACCCTTCCCCTCTACTCCCGAACAAGACTATATTAGTGTTTTATTGTTCTTATGAGCATGTAATGTTTATATATTAATTTCATATTAGTATGGAGTACTTTGGATATTTATTTTTCCATTTTTATGATACTTTACCAAGAAGAATGTATTTCAACTCCATCCATATGCCTTAACTTGTTGATTATAGTCACTTTGTTGTGCTATCAAATATTGTTCTTTCTATGTAACCATCCAATTATTTTTGTGTTTATTAAATTAAACTCTCCTTCCTTTATCCCCCTTCCCTGCTATCCTTCCCAGACTTTGGTAACCATCATTCTACTGTCTTCAGGAGATCAACTGTTTTTAATATTTAGCTCCTACATGAGTAAGAATGTGCAAGATTTGCTATTCTGTTTTTGGCTTATTTCACTTAACATAATGTTCTCTAGTTCTATCATGCTGTTTCAAATGGTAGGATTTCATTCTTTTTTGTGGCTATATGATATTCCATTGTGTATATGTACCAGAATTTCTTTACCCATTCATTCATTGATGGACATTTAGGTTGATTCCATATCTTGGCCACTGTGAATAGTGTTATAAAAAATGTGGGAGTGCAGATGTCTTTTTGATATGGATATACTGAATTCCTCTCCTTTAGATATATATCCAGTGCAGTGGGGTTGTTGGGTCATATGGGAATTGTATTTTTAGTTTTTTGAGGAACTTCCATCCTGTTCTCCATAGTGGTTGCACTAATTTACATTTCTACCCCCAATGTATGAAGGGTTCCCCTTTCTCCACATCATCACCAGCATTCATTATTGCCTGCTTGTCCCTTTGATAAAAGGTGTTTTTTAAAATTTATTTTAAAAATATTTTATTACTTTTTTCAAAACAGAGTCTCATTATGTTGCTTGGGCTAGAGTGCCATGACCTCAGCTTAGCTCACAGCTCAAACTCCTGGGCTCAGCAATCCTCCTAATCTCAGCCTCTTTCATAGCTGGGACTACAGGTGTATGCCACCCCACTTGGCTAATGTTTTATTTTAAAAAGTAGAAACGGGGTCTCTCTCTTAATCACATGGGAATAAAAGGTATTTTAAGTGTTTTCACTGTGGCAAGATGGTATCTCATTGATGTTTTGATTTGCTTTTCTCTGATGACTAATGTTATTGAGCATTTTTTATGTACCTATTGCTCATTTGTATGTGTCCTTTTGAAAAATGCCTATTCAGATTCTTTTCCCATTTTTTAAGTCAGGTTATTTGATTTTTTCCTGTTGAGTTGTTGGAACTCTTTATATATCTAGCTATTAATCCCTTGGCAGATGAGTAGCTTGCAAATATTTTGTTCTATTCTATGGGCTGTCCCTTCACTTTATTTATTATTTTTGCAGTGCAGAAGTTTTTTAGCTTGATGTGATATCACTTGTCTAATTTTGTTTTGGTTGCCTGAGCTTTGGGGGTGTTACTCAAGAAGTCTTTGCCTAGTCCAAAGTCCTGAAGTGTTTTCCCCCATTTTTTTTTTTTTTAGTGGTTTCATAGTTTTAGGTCTTAGATTTAAGTCATTAATCCATTTTGATTTGATTTTTGTATACAGAGAGAGATAAAGGCCTAGTTTCATTCGTCTGCTTATGGATATCCAGTTTGCCCTGTACTATTTATTAAAGAGACTGTCCTTTCCCAAGTGTTATGTTCTTGGCAGGTTTGTTAAAGGTAAGTTCATTACACATATGTGGATTGCTTTCCATTTGTCTATGTGTCTCTTTTTTTTTATTTTTTATTTTTTATTTTTTTTTAATTATTTGTTATTGAGTCATAACTGTGTACATTAATTCAGTCTTGGAGTACAGTGTGCGGGCTTCCCATACAATCGGAGATATTTTTATCAACCTGATTAATATAACATTCATGATATTTTCTCATTTACTATGTGAAAACAATTTTGATCCGTATTTAGAAGATTTCTCCTGACCCTTCAC
>CAUYRH010117066.1:0-24665 GCA_963574655.1 Perodicticus potto | reverse complement strand
GTGTATATGCTCTGAAGGGCAATTCTTGCTTCCCAAATAAAATGTTGTATTTCGAAAATAAATAAATAAATAAATAAAAATAAAAAAAACTGCATAGAAAGTCATTAAAAGATGATGCCCCTTTTTCTCCTGGGAGTTTTAATAAACTTGCTTTTTTTTTTTATTTCAAATATGCAGAAGACAAAGTGATATCCAAGTCTACTAATTGTGACATTCCTTTTAGAATAAAAAACTGTGATTGCTGTTCTCTGTGTAAATTAAAACATACTTCATATATTTGTTACTGGCTATGTATCCAATCACCTAGGGAACTTTGATTTTTTATTTTATTTATGTATTTTTTTAAGATAGAGTCTCACTCTGTGGCCCTGGGTAGAGTGTCGTAGCATCGCAGCTCACAGCAACCTTAAACTCCTGGGTTCAACCAATCCTCTTGCCTCAGCTTCCCAAGTGGGACTATAGGCACCTGCCACAATGCCCAACAATGCCCAGTTTTCTATTTTTAGTAGAGATGGGGTCTTCATCTTGCTCAAGCTGCTCTTGAACTCCTAAGCTCAGGCGACCTATCCGCCTCTGCCTCCCAGAGTACTAGGATTACAGGCATGAGCCACCATGCCTGGCCACCTAGGAAACAAGTTCCTGAGACTCATTTCCTAGAGATTCTAATTTGAGAAATCTGCAGAAATCAGTCTGTATGATAAAAGAAAGTTCATGTTAGTATATTAAACAAATTGCTACTCTGATTCAAGTAGCTGCTGGGATTAGTCCCTTATTTCAGTGCTTTCCACATTCTACTTACTATGCAAGCAAATAACCAAGAGGTGTTACTAAGAGGCAGATTCTGATCCAAAAGGGCTGGAATGATGCCTGGGAATATGCAGTTTCAACAAGCTCCAGGTGATGGCCCTGCTGCTAGTCCAAGGACCAGAGTTGAGTAGTAAGATCTTATGAGATTTTTTGACCTTTCCACAGGTGAATAATAGAGGGCAGTTCCCTAGGTATTTTCTCCCACTAGAATATTTCCTTCATGTTTTACCTAAACAACCTTTAACATAGCTAGAGTACACAGTTAGCAAAATACTTACCTTTACTAAATATGCATGCACACACACACACACACATCCTACTCAAGTGAATGGAAATTATTTCCCTCATTTACAAATTAAATGATATCACTAAAAAATACAATGCAGGGCCAGGCACAACAGTTCACACCTGTAATCCTAGCACTCTGGGAATCTGAGGAAGGTAGATTGCTTGAACTCAGGAGTTCGAGACCAGCCTGAGCAAGAGCAAAACTCCATTTCTAAAAAAAAGAAAAAATAGCTGGGCTTTGTGGCAGGCACCTACAGTCCCAGCTACTTGTGAAGCTAAGGCAAAAGGATCACTTGAGCCCAAGAGTTTAAGGTTGCTGTGAGCTGTGATGCCAAGTGCAATAAAGTAAGACTATCTCAAAAAAAAAAAAAAAAAGATATCACAATGCATATATAAAATTAAATTTATATAATTTTCAATATTATATTCAAAGATGTTCATCACAATCATGGTTATAATAGTGAAATATTAGAGAAAAATCTATATATCCAAAAAGGAAGGACAGGGTAAATAACCTATACAAAGCTTATGGTAAAATACTAAGCATCTATTAAAAATAACTACGTAAATGTACACTTACAATGAAAAGACATTAACTATAAGCGAAAGATTACAAAACATGGCCAGGCACAGTGGCTCACACCTGTAATCATAGTACTCTGAAAGGCCAAAGTAGGACAAATGCTTCAGCTCAGGAGTTTAAGACCAGCTTCAGCAAGAGCCAGATACCCACCACCCTGACCTCCACCCAACCCAACCCTATCTATACTAAAAATAGAAAAGAAAAATTAGCCAGGCCTCATGGTGGACACCTGTAGTCCCATCTACTCAAGAGGCTGAAACACGAAGATCTCGAGTCCAGGAGTTTGAGGTTGCTGTGAGCTAGGCTGATGGGACAGCACTCTAGCCTGGGCAACAGAGGGAGACTGTGTCTCAAAAAACAAAATGACAAAAACTTACAGAAAGATATATATAAAAATACTAAAAATTTTAGTATAATTTTAGATATCTATCTAGAAAAAAAGTATACTAAAATTTTTAAAGCATTATGTTCAAAGTAGTGGAATGTTAGATAATTTTGATGCTTACTTGCCAGTATTATCTAATATTTTGCTTTAACATATACCTTACAAAATTCTTAAAGGGTAAAAAGAGGTGAGAAGAAAACCAAACTAACCTCAAACATACACAAACCTTTCAAGGACCACTTGAATGGCCTTGAGTTATAGGTAAAATGTCATTTCCAAAATGTTAAGGGACTTCCTAAATTAGAAACACTTAAAAATCTTATTAAAACTGCAGTCTTGCACCCCACTCAGACCTACTGAATCAAAAAATCTGTGGCATTAGGCCCCAGAATCTTCATATGAAACAAATACTGACTTTAACAGACAGTAAAGTGTGGAAACCCTTATGTTAAACAAAAAGGTTCCTAGAAATGCAGAGACCTGGAGTAAATTCCAACCTATCTGAACGGCAACCTACAGCAAAGTCAGAATAGGTGAAATCATTATATACATACAAACCCACAAAGACCACTGGAATATGAACAAAAATCTGTACTTAGCAATTGGCTTTGTACGATCTCAATTTTAAGCATCCCATGTGAACACTGACCATTTCACATGAGCTGACTGAAGTTGCAAGGGTTTTCCTTATACTTGACCTAAATCTGTCTGAAATTATTATCATACCCCTTCTATGATGTTCTCTCCCCATTTAGTCATTCATTAGTTAATAGTACTACACAAACATTTATTATAGAGCCAAGTATCTAGGTAATTCTTTCTCCTGTTGCTTTCATTTCTCATTTCTAATAGAAAACTGCAGTTGACTAAGCTCAGTAGATTCCAATGATGATTTCTTCCAGAGATCCTCTATGAGGTACACTCAAAGGCAAGATGAGTTTATACCAACACAGGCCTGCAAAGAATCAATAAAAACCTTTCCTGTTCTGAAAAACACATGAACTCCCAAAATTTTGTTGAAAAAGTATGTATTGGCCTAATGCAGTGACTCACACCTATAATCCCAGCACTCTGGGAGGCCAAGGTGGGTGGATTGCTTAAGCTCAGGAGTTCGAGACCAGCCTAAATAAGAGCGAGACCCCAACTCTTTAAAAAAAAATAGCTGAGCATTGTGGCAGGCGCCTGTAGTCCCAGCTACTCAGGAGGCGGAGACAAGAGGATCGCTTGAGCCCAAGAGTTTCAGGTTGCTGTGAGCTATGCACCACAGCATTCTACCAAGGGCAAGAAAGTGAGACTATTTCAAAAAAAGTATATATCACACTGAATATGTCCCTATATCTCACCCTCAAGGATTTAGTATAACAATCAATTCATAAAGCCCATACTTACTATAAGTTTCAAAGGGAGACATTGAGAATTCCAGGAATTTCCTAAGGTTAAATCAACTCAGAGAATTTTCCCCAAAGAAAGCCATGATAGTTATTTTTCCCCTTTAAAACAGAAAACAACAGGAGAGAAAAAAGGTTTGGCATGAGCTCCTAAGAGGATCTAGGAAAGGAGCATAATTTCTATAAGGTGGAGGGCAAGCCCTTTATTTTAATTTTAATCCACGATACATTTTAATATCAGATCACTCAGAAGGCCAGGTCAGCTAAGACTGGAATTTACTAAAATCAAGAAGATTTTATATATATACCCACCTGCAGCTCACACCAAGCAACTTCAACCCATGTTTCGGTGTCTAGTCCTTTATATACTGTTTTAAATGCTCCTCTTCCCAACTCTATGTCAAATTTCAGGAACCTGCCACTAGGAGAAGTAGCTACAGCCTTCATTTCTGCTTCTTCTTCCATTTCCTTCTCATTTTTCTCCTTAAAACAATCTTTTGAAGTTTCTGACATTGCCTTTGAACACTGTTCATATTTAACTTCTTGTCCACGTCTTAGCACATTTGTAGGAAGTTTATCTACTCTTGGAATATTTGTTGCAGTCTTTATTCTCTCATCTTTAGGAGAAGATTCAGCAACTTTGTCATCTTCCATTATCTCAATACTCTTTCGGAAAAATCTCTTCCTTTCTACAGTTTCCCCAGAAGCAGAGAAGGAGCTGATTTTTTCCTTTAGTCTAGCTTCTACTGTCATAGTTGCAGCAAGCTGAAGAACTCTGTTTCCAAATGAAACTCCATCAGGTTTCTCAGAATCTTCTGTGCTGGCTGGCTCCCCTGAATCGGTGGCCATTGTAATTAAGGTTGGCACTAAAATTTTTCCTGTTCCACTTTTCAGTCCAATTACATCTCAGGTATAAGAATTATCAGAATGGACTTCCTTTTATGTGGTCATATATTTCCATAGCAACCTGAAGGGGGGAGGAAAGATATTTTAAAATCATCCCACAAAGGAAATCATTAAGGAGAAAACAAGTCACCTGATTTTTAATCCCTTTTTTCTTAATAAGAAGTTTATTCTTTTTCTGTTCAATATTAGCAATAAGCAGACTCTAGGGACTGTGTCTTGCCTTATTTACCACTGTAGCCAATGTCTAACAAACTCCTTGGTATATAGCTCAATCTGTCTTCATATAGCATGAACATTGGTTAGGAACCTAGTTCTCAGCCCCATCTAGCAATCCATCAAATTCAAAACAAGTGCCCAAACCCTGAGTTCACTTAGCTACAAGGTGACATACACAATACACAAAATAACCACATGATCTCTAGGTGATTTTTGTTTAAAATTCTAACATTTATTCAATACCAGTTTTTATTTTACTGTGGTAAAATACACATAACATTAAATTTACCATTTTAATTATTTTTAGGTGTACAGTTCAGTGGCATTAAGTATATTCACAATGTTGTATAATCACGACTATCTATTCCCAGAACTTTTTCATCATCCCAAACTGAAACTCTGCAATCGTTAAACAATGATTCTCTGTCCACCCCCACCCACCCCTGGTAACCTCTATTCTACTTTCTGTCTCTATGAATTTGCTTATGCTAGCTACTTCACATAAGTGGAATCAGACAACATTTGTACTGTTCTGTCTGGATTATTTCACTTAGTACACAAATAATGTTTTCAAGGTTCACAGATGTTGTAAACATGAATCAGAATTTCTTTACTTTTTAAGGAAGACCAATATTCCATTAGATGTATATGCCATACTTTGTTTTTCCATTCTTCTGTCAATGGATTGGATAGTTTCTATCTTCTGACTACTATTAATAACACTCCTATGAACATCCAATAGTAATTTTAAATAATACAAATACTTGTTTATCAGTTTGCCATCAGATTTTAACAAAAACTACCAAATATTAATATACAATCCTAAAAGAATATCAAGACAGGCTTAAAAGCATGCATTCTATTAAACAAACAATTCCACATAGAAAAATGTTCCTTAGAAAACAGTCAAGGATCTGGCTCAATGCCCGTAGCACAGTGGTTATGGTGCTAGCCACATACACCGAGGCTGGCGGGTTCAAACCCGGCCCAGGCCAGCTAAACAACAATGACAACTGCAACGGAATAATAACCATGAACTGTGGCAAGCACCTATAGTCCCTGCTACTTGGGAGGCTGAGGCAAGAGAATAGCTTAAGCCCAAAAGTTTGAGGTTGCTGTGAGCTGTGAAACCACAACACTCTACTGAGAGTGACACAGTGAGACTCTGTCTCAAAAGAAAAAGAAAAAGAAAAATAGTCAAGGATCTGCACAAAGATTTAACTATATAAAGATGTTCATTATAGCACTTGTAATTTGGAAAAACTTAACTAAACATATAAGTCCAATAGGGAGTTAATTAAATATCTCAAAATGAAGTATGATGCAGCATTAAAAATAACACTGCAGTTTACAATGAAATGAAAAGATGTTCCCTATATATGATATGGTTACATGAAAAAAGGAATATATAAAAGCTTCTATACACACGAATGATATTAATTCTGAATACAGACATACTACATATACACACAAAAAAAAAAATTAACTTTAAACTGTAGAACTATGAGCTTGGTTTTTTTGAGACAAGAATCTCACTCTGTTGCCCCAAGTTAGGGTATGGAGTTTTTTTTTCTTTCCTGCAGTTTTATTGTATTTTCTAAAACTTTCCACAATGAACATTTACAAATACATGAAACATAATGAGGAAAAATGTTTCTCAAGTGAACGGCCAAATCACCAATAGAAAAAATTTCCATTCCTACCACAATCATATATTATTGCTAAGTTAAATCTGTATACCCAATTACTATGTTATGTGCCATGGAGGGTATAATTTGTCACAATGATTCTTTAAGAATTATATCAAATAAAAAATACAAATAAATATGAAAGCTATTTAAGCCACACAAAAAAAATCACACATACAAAGTTATACTCTTTTTAAAAAAAAAAAAAAAAAACCTGAACTTATGCAAACAAAATGGAGAGAAACACTCCTAATCATTCCACACATTCAACTTAATTCCTTTCAAAATTCCAGTTGGTTTGTTTGCAGAGAATACCAAGCTAATCCTAAAATGCATACAGAACTTCAAGGGACCTATAATAACCAAAGCAAAAACAATCTTGACAGAGAACAAATTAGGAAGACTCATACTTCTTGATGTAAAGACTTACTATAAAGCTACAGTATTAAGACTTTATGGTACTCAAAAGTATAGATGTATGTAAAACAGAATAGGGTCCAGAAATAAAACCACATATTTATGGTCAACTGAGTCTCAACAAGGGTGCCAAGACAACTCAATGGGGAAAGAATAGTCATTCCAACAAATGGTGCTAGGACAACTGGATAGTCACATGCAAAAAAATAAAATCAAGACCCTCAAGAAAGGTTTCATGGAGGGCCAGGCAACGTGGCTCACGCTGTAATCCCAGCACTCTGGAAGGCCAAGGCAGATAGATTGCTTAAGCTCATGGGTTTGAGACCAGACTGAGCAAGAGAGACCCCATCTTTATTCTTTGAGACAGAGTCTCACTCAGTTGCCCTGGGTAGAGTGTGCAACAAACTCAACCTTTTGGGTTTAAATGATCCTCTTGCCTCAACCTCCCTAGTAGCTGGGATTACAGGCACCCACCACAATGTCCTGCTGGTTTTTTATATTTTTAGTTGAGATGGGGTCTTGCTCAGGCCAGTCTTGAACTCCTGAGCTCAGGTGATCCACCTGCCTTGGCCTCCCAAGAGTGCCAGGATTACAGGCATGAGCCACTGTACCCAGCTCTGGTAGAAATATTTTTTTAACATTTTACTGTGAAATAATTTTTGACTTGGAAAAATACTATAGGAGTATACAAAGAATACAGCACACTCATCACCCATATTCCGACATGTTAACATTTTAGGTGGGATATTAAGCCTCAAAAGCAGAAATCCAGAAGTAAGACTAAAGGACTTCTAAGTAGCCAAAAATAGATCAAGTCAGAAAATTTAACTTGAAAAAGTCTTAAAACAATTTTTACAGCGGAATTTTTTTTTTTTTTTTTTTTTTTTTTTTTTTTATACACAGTCTGAAAGCTGTTACCCGGGGTACAGTACAGTTGCATAATAGCTCACAGCCAAATCCAACTCTTGGGCTCAAGTGATCCTCTTGCTTCAGTTTTTCCATTTTTAGTAGAGACAGGGTCTCACTTTTGCTCAGGCTAGTCTCGAACTCCTGAGCTCAAGCAATCCACTTGCCTTGGCCTCCCAGAGTGCTAGGATTACAGGCGTGAGCCACTCCACCTGGCTTACTGAAAAACCTCTTTTAAAAAATGAAATCTTGGCCAGGTACCTAGGTGATTCTATCTAAAAAAAAGAGAGAGAGAGAGAAAAGAAAAGAAATCTTAGAACCCTGATATAAAAAAACAGAATGGCAAGTATTTGTGCTCTGGCAAAATAATTCTGACACCTGATTTCTCAAGCTACAATATAAGAAGCAAATAAAAGGAATGAGAAAAGGAGTCTTTGCCTCAATATTTTAAAAACCAGTACTTTAAGACAAAAATGGTACTATAGATAAAGAGGGACATTTTATAAGGATGAAAGGGTTAATTAATCAAGACAGTATACAATTATAAATATATATACATCTAAGAGACCCAAAATACATTCAGTAAAAACTGACAGCCCAGTGCAGTGGTTCATGCCTATAATTCTAGCACGGTTGGAGGCCGATGCAGGTAAATTGCCTGAGCTTAGAAGTTTGAGACCAGCCTAAGCAAAAATGAGACCCAATTTCTACTAAAAAAAAAACATTGAAAAACTAGCTGGGCTTTGTGGCAGGTGCCTGTAGTGCTAGCTACTTGGGAGACTGACACAGGGGTATCACTTGAGGCCAGGAGTTTGAGGTTGCTGTGAGCTAGGATAATGCCATGGCACTCTAGATGTGAGCAATAGAGCTAGACTCTGCCAAAAAAAAAAAAAAACAGCAAGACTTCATCTCTATAAAGTGTAGAAAAATTAGCCAGGTGTAGTGGTGCATACCTGTAGTCCCGGCTACTCAAGAGGCTGAAACAGGAGGACTGCTTGAGCCCAGGAGTTTGAAGTTTCAGTGAGGTATGATCACGCCACTGCACTATAGCCAGGGCAACAAAGAAAGACTCTGTCCCCAAAAAATAAATAAATAAAAGAAAGAAAGAAAGAGAAAAACAACAGACTAAAGATAGACCTAACATTTATGGTCAATTGATTTTCAACAAAGAGGCTAAGACCATTCAATAGGGAAAGAGCAGTCTTTTCAACAAAAAGTGCCAAAACAACTGGAATCCATAGGCAAAAAAATGAAATTAGACCCCTACCTCATGCCATATGCAGAAATTAACTCAAAGTAGATCACAGTCCTAAATGTAAGAGCTGAAACTATAAAACTTTTAAAAGAAAATACTGAAGTGACTCTCAGTAACCTTACATTACTGATACAATAATTTCCCAGATACAACAACAAAAACACAAGTAATTTATTAGATTACCCACAAGTACACAGAGAAAAGTAAAAGTCATTGGACTTAAAACAGGGTTAGGAGAAAGAGAGGAAGGGCAAAGACCCACATAATGCATGCAATGAACACATTCAGATAATTGGCACACTTAAAGCCCTGACTCAAGCCATGTTTCAAAAACATATGTACCCCCCTTAATATTCTGAAACAAAACCCCCACAAATGATAAAGGAGAAAACTGGGAAGCAGTTCCTCATCAAAATTTTAAACTTGTGTGCTTCAAAAGATACCATCATCAAGAAAAGTGAAAAAAGTGCAGGCACAGTGGCTCACTCCTGTAATCCAAGCACTCTAAGATGCTGAGGTAATAGGTTCCCTTGAGCTCAGGAGTTTGAGACCAGACTAAGCAACAGTGAGATACAGTCTCTATTAAAAATAGAAAACCGGGCAGCACCTGTGGCTCAGTGAGTAGGGCTCCAGCCCCATATGCCGGAGGTGGCAGGTTCAAACCCAGCCCCGGCCAAAAAAAAAAAATAGAAAACCTAGGCTGGGTGCTGTGGCTCATGCCTATAATCCTAGCACTCGGGAAGGCCAAGGAGGTAACTCCAGAGTTCAAGACCAGCCAAAGCAAGAACCAGACCCCATCTCTGCCAAAAACAAAAAAAGACTAGTGGGGCATGGTGGTGGACACCTGTAGTTCTAGCTACTGGGGAGGCTGAGTCAAGAGGATTGTTCAAGTCCAAGAGTTTGAGGTTGCTGTGAGCTATGATGCTACAGCACTTTATCCGGGGTTACAGAGGCTCAAAATAAAAATAAATAAATAAATAAAAACACAGGCTCAGCACCAGTAGCTCAGTGGTGAGGGTACCAGCCACATACACCAAGGCAGGTTGGTTCAAAACCAGCCCGGGCCTGCTAAACAACTACCAAGAAAAAAAAAACAAAAACAGCCAGCTGTTGTGGGAGGTTGAGGCAAGAAAATCACTTAAGTCCAAGAGTTTGAGGTCGCTGTGAGCTGTGACGCCACAGCACTCTACTGAGTGTGACATACTGAAACTCTGTCTAAAAAAAAAAAAAAAATTACCCACAATGAAATAACATTTCATATCTATGTGGATGACTACAAAACAAAAATGCAGTAATAATATTTGGACAGCATGTGGAGAAAACAGAACCCTCATACACTACTAGTATGCTTGGAACATAATCTGCCAGTTCCTCAAGTTAAACAGAGTGATTATACTATATGTTAACCTCTACCCAAGAGAAACAAAAACATGTTCACACAAATACTTGTACACAAGTGTTCATCACAGTACTATTCACAATAGCCAAAAGGTGGAAACAACCCAAATCTCTATCAACTGATGGATGGATAAACAAAAAGTATGTATTTTAGTCATGTAATAGAATATTACTCAGCAATAAAAAGGAATGGAGTATTGACACATGCCACAAGGATGAACCTTGAAAATGCTAAGTGAAAGAAACCAGAAAAAAAGACCATTTAGTATATGATTCCATTTATATAAAATATCCATAAAATACAGCTCTGCAGAGACAAACTAGATTAGTGGTTGCCTAGGGCATAAGAGCAATGACTGAAAGTAAACATAAAGGATATTTTAGGGGTGATGATAATGTTCTAAAATCAGATTGTAATCAAGGTTTTACAACTCTATAAATTTACTAAAAAACTATTGACTTTTATATTTGTATTGATGAATTTTATATCTTAATAAAATATAACATCCCTCTTTAAGAATCTTAAAGTAACACATTTTTACTAAAGTCAAAACCATATTACAAATTATTCCCTTTTAAAATTATACTACCCTCTTACCCTAATTCTGTCCACTGACGTCTTCAGCATGACCCAGGTAAAGAATCCCTGTTTTGGAGGGGTAAAGCCTTACAACAATAAGATAACAACTGGTAGCCTAAAATACTGAATAAGAAAAACAAATTTTAAAAACTAGGCCAAGAGGCCGGGCATAGTGGCTCACGCCTGTAATCCGAACACTCTGGGAGGCCAAGGGAGATAGACTGTTTGAGCTCAGGAGTTCAAGAGTGAGCAAAAGTGAGAGCCCATTTGTACTAAAAAAAAAAAAAAAAAAAAAAAAAAATAGCCAGGCTAACAAAAAAAAAAAAAAAAAATTAAGCCAAAAACTTCACCAAGCATAATGTATCTGGGGCCACTGTGGATCCAATAGCTTCTTTTTTTGAGACAGAGTCTCTCTCACTCTGTCGCCCTGGGTAGAGTGCCCTGGCATCATAGCTCTCAGCAACTTCAAACTCCTGAGCTCAAGTGATCCTCTTGCCTCAATTTTCCAAGTCCCAATCTGCGAGTACAGGTACCTACTAAAACGCCCAGATAGTTTTTCTATTTTAAGTAGAAACAGGGTCTCACTCTTGCTCAAGCTGGTCTCAAACTCCTGAGCTCAAGCAAACTACCTGCCTTGGCCTCCCAGGGTTGTAGGATTACAGGTGTGAGCCACCAAGCTGGGCCAATCCAATAGCTTCTTGACCATAAAACAGAGTTTGAGAACACAGGCTATGAAGTGGGAGAAACCTGGAATAGAATCTTGTTTTTCCCTTTCATTCCTTGAAGTTATTTAAGGCAAAATATTTAACCTCACTCACTCTTGATTTCACTCGTGAAATCTCACAGGACATGAAAATATACATATAAAATACTTAGCACAGTGCCAAGTACAATAATCAATAAATGAAAGCTTTTATTTTCTACCTCTTAATAACCCCAATAGGCAGCACTATATTAAAGCACCATTCAACAATACTCAAGAAAACATTAAATAATTTTCGGAAGATTCGGAAGACTCTATTCAGAAAAGCAGAAAACTACAATACATTTTTTAAAGCTGTCCAGTAATTAACTGTAGTAACATTGCTAAAAAAAATATGTTCCTGTTACCAGCATAATATCTCTTCTACATTCAGCAATGTAAAACCATGGCCTAATGAAAAAGTCTACAAAAATCAGGCCTCAACGGGAGGCACCTGTGGCTCAAAGGAGTAGGGCGCCAGCCCCATATGCTGGAGGTGGTGGGTTCAAACTTGGCCCTGGCCAAAAACTGCAAAAAAAAAAAAAAAAAAAAAAATCAGGCCTCAAATCTGGAGTCTCTTACTAAGTTCATAGTTATATATCATAACATCTGTATGACCACTTTTCCTTCAAAAAACAGTAAATACACTTATCTAAGCCCTAGGAATATATATAAAGATAAATGAGAAAGCACTTCTATAGAGACCAAAATTACAGGAAAAAATCTCACAAATTAGTACCCTATCTCTACTCCTTCAATGTGTTTAATATAGTCATGTGCCACATAATGTTGTTTCAGGTAATAATAAACTACATATATGAAGATAATCCCATAAGATTATATCATATTTTTACTGTATCTTTTCTTATGTTTAGATACGTTTAGACACACAAATACCATTGTGTTAACAACTGCCTATAATGCTATACCAGTTTGTAGACTAGGAGCAGTAGACTATACCATTAGCCTAGGTATATAGGACACTATACCATTTAAATTTGTGTAATTATACTTTATGATGTTTGTACAATGATGAAATCACCTAACAATGCATTTCTCAGAATGTATCCTCATCTTGGAGTGGCACATGACTGTATAAGCCTGGAGTATTTGCATTAAAAGTTCAAAATAAGTTTCCCTCTGTAGAATTTCCCTATGATTGTGTCCACAGGAAATCTAGTACTGATAAAATCAGTATTTTGTCAACCCAGTGGTTGGCTCAAAGAATTTCTTTGATTTTTATAACCAGCAATTGAAAGAACACAATGTTACAGTGAATTTTCCATTAACAATCCTTATTCACATTCACACCAATAAACTTTTACCAAGTGCCAATGTGCCCAACACCGTACCAAAGTCTAGGGATAAAAGATCAAAAACCAGTCCTTATCCTCAAGGATCCCACAGTTTATCCAAGCTTAACATATCCTACTGTTGACTTCTGGTTTAAGGTGAATTGAGGCCAGGCAAAATGACTCATGCCTGTAATCCCAGCATTCTGAGAGGCTCAGGAAGGAGGATGCTTGAGTTCAGGAGTTTGAGATTAGCCTGAGCAAGAGCGAGACTTCATCTCTATTAAAAGTAGAAAAATTAGCTGGGTGTTGTGGTGGGAGCCTGTAGCCCCAATCACTGGGGAGGCTGAGGCAGGATGATCACTTGAACCCAAGAGTTTGAGTTTGCTATGAGCTAGGCTGAGACCAAAACACTCTAGCCCAGGCAACAGAGTTAGACTGTCTCAAGAAAAAAAAAAAAAGATAAACTGAACATCTGTATCTCTTGATATTTTCCAAGGCCCCTAAAAAGATAGTAAAGGAGTACAAGAGGAGGACAAATAAAGGACCCAAATGCAAAATGGTACAGCAGATCAATTTGTTCCATTTCAGGAAGAAAGTAAAGAAAGACTTCAATAATTTCTACAGAGAACAGACAAAAAAGAACTGGCTGGTAAGACAAATAAAGGATACTATACCCTAAAATGTATAATAGAAAGAGTTCCTACCCAGGAGAGAGCAGACTTGCAGGGCAAAATCCCAGAGACACTCCACACACAAGAGAAGACTGATCTAACAGAGGCCCAAAGTTAGAAAAAGGCTGAAAATAGAAATTAACTTAAGGTCTAAATTATAAAACTATTGATGAGACCTCCCCTATAAGCATATAAAGCTCTACATGTAGAATACCAAATTTAACAAAATGGGAAGAATTAGAGTACCCTAGAGCAGTGTTTTTCAACCTTCTTTATCTCACAGCACACTTGAACTTATAGTTAAAACTTCCATGGCACATTTAAATTATGTTGATCAAAAAAAAAAAAGGAGTAAAAAAAGAATATACTTACTGTGCTTTGAACTTCTCTTAAAAATGATTTAATTAATAATCTTTAAAATTTTTCATAGCACACCAGTTGAAAATCACTGTCATTAGAGCAAAGCTCTCTGCATTCTGGTGGTTGGATACTCCAATTCTAATAGCCAGCTGCCCACCCACTCACCTCAAAGTTGACAACCCTACCCACAAGCACAGAACTGCCACTCAGCCCTCCTAGCACATTCTTAAATATGAACAAACTCAGAAGACAGCAATTTGAAGAAAACCTACAACACAGTAGAGAAAAAAATCAAGAAAAAGAAAAAAGACTGGATGTGGTGGCTCACACCTGTAATCCTAGCACTTTGGGAGGCCAATGCCAGAGGAACACTTGAGACCAAGAGTTAGATACCAGCATGGGCAACAAAGCTAGACCCTGTCTCTACTAATAGAAAAAAAAATAGCTGGGCATGATTGTGCATGCCTATATAGTCACAGCTAGTTGGAAGGATGAGGCATAAGGATTGCTGGAGCCCAGGAATATGAAATTGCAGTGAGGTACAATGACACACTGTACTGTAACCCAGGTAAAAGAGGGAGGGAGGGAGGAAGGGAAGGGAGGAAGGGGAGGAAGGGGAGGAAGGGGAGGAAGGGAAGGAAGGGAAGGACGGGAAGGAAGGGAAGGAAGGGAAGGACGGGAAGGAAGGAACGAAAGGAAGGAAGAAACGAAGGGAAGGAAGGAACGAAGGAAGGAAGTCTGGAGAAGCTAAATTCAAGAAACCATGTTTGTTGTAATGTTTAAAAATATAATTATACAGGTGGCTCACACTAGTAATCCTAGCACTCTGGGAGGCCAAGGCAAGTAGATTACTTGAGCTCAGAAGTTAGAGACCAGCCTAAGCAAGAGTAAGACCCTGTCTCTACTATAAATAGGAAAATTAGGCAGGCATTATGGCAGGCACTTGTAGTCCCAGCTATTTGGGAGGCTAAGGCAAGAGGATCTCTTAAACCCAAGAGTTTGAGGTTGCTGTGAGCTATGACACCATGGCACTCTACCCAGGGTATAAGAGTGAGAATCTGTCTCAAAATATACATATGTTTTTTTCCTGATTTGTTCAGGTTTTTTGTTGTTGTTGTTCAGGTTTAAATAATGTACATATATATAATTATATGGCTCAAAAATCAAATAAAGATGTATATAACGTGTAAGTTCATTCCCAATGCTGACTCCTATCCATTCAGTTCCCATCCCACCTAATAGGTAACCACTCCTTAGATTCTTACATATCTCTCCAGTGTATCTTTGGTAAAATAAGTCCATATGAATATATGTTCTCTCCTTTACTTTCTATACAAAAAGTAGTATACAATACACTAAGCTGTTTGCACAATCATAACTTAAGATACTTTCTTTCCTTTTCAGTACATATAGGCATCTCATTTGTAGTATTCAAATAACATCGCAGATTTCATTTTACACATACACACATATATAAAGTAGGATTACTGGATCAAAGGAAATTTTCACATTTTTTAAACTTTTATTGGATATACTAATATATCCAAAAGAGTACATGTATGTATATTTATATAATACTGCCAAATTGCCTTTCATGGACTTTGTACCAATTTAAACTCCAACCTGCAATGAGTGAGAATCCTTTACCCCACAGCCTTAACAAAAAGTGTTAATCAAACATTTGGATTTTTCACATTCTGATAGGTTTAACAAAGGAATCTAAGTCTGGTTTCAATTAGCATATATCTTATGAGGAAGGGTAAGGGTATATTTTACATAAATGATCATTAAAGTCAGGAGTAAGTCAAGAATTCCTACTACCAGGCTGGGTGAGGTGGCTCATGCCTGTAAACCTAGAACCCTAGCGCTTTGGGAGGCAGAGGCGAGTGTGTTGCCTGAGCTCAAGAGTTTGAAATCACCCTGAGCAAGAGCGAGATCCTATCTCTACCAAAAACAGCAAATTTAGCTAGGCGTGGTGGCACATGCCTATAGATCCAGCTACCCTACTTGGGAGACTAAGGCAAGAGGATCTCTTGGGCCCAAGAGTTTGAGGTTTCTGACAACTGTGATGCCACTGCACTCTGTCTGGGGTTACAGAATGAGACTGTCTCCAGAAAAAAAAAAAAAAAAAAATGACGGGCATGGTGTCTCACACTTGTAATCCTAACACTCTGAGAGGCCGAGGAGGGTGGATTGCCTGAGCTGAGAGGTTGGAGGCCAGCCTGAGCAAGTGCAAGACCCTGTCTCTAAAAATAGCTGGGCGTTGTGAGCACCTATAGTCCCAGCTACTCAGGAGGTTACAGCGAGATAATTGCTTGAGCCCAAGAGCCTGAGGTTGCTGTGAGCTATGAAACCAAGGTACTCTACCAGGGCGATAAAGTGAAACTCTGTCTTGAAAGAAAAAAAAAAAAAAAACACCTTAAATTCTGAAAATCAGCTCAGCTCAGAGAAGTTTAGTGTCTTGCCAAGCCACAGAGCTAGTAAGTAAAGGGGAAAACTTTGGAACCCTGGTTTTCTAGCTTCAAATTCCTCATAATTTCTGCCACACCATTACCTTCTAAAAACCCAACTCCTCCTGATTAATCAATGAGGTTAGACATTTGATGCTAAAATTTACCAGATATATAGACATATAAAAGTTTTACATCAGCAAGGAAACATGTCTTCATTGAGATACTTTGATTCCAAAAGTGTATTAATAGAATACATGTATAAGTACACAGGAAATGCAATTTATAAAGTGTATTTACTTATTTATCAAAGAAACGCTGCTAAGTAGGTAGGGCTTTTGTGACAAATAAGGAAAAAGATGCTTACAGACTTAAAACAAGATCATACTGAGGCAAAACCAGGCTCACTTGTACTCCACTAACGTTTCAATTGGGGAACACAGTCTCTTTTCATAAGGAAATTAGCTGGTTTTGTTCTGTTTTGCCTAGAAGCAAAAAAACAGTAATTCAGCCATTTCAAATAGTAAGAAATTGAAGATGTGAAGAGATATAAGGGACACTAAGAATTTTGTTCAATAATACATCAGTTTAAAAAATATATTGAGCACTTGGGAAGGAGAAAAGGGTGAAAAGAGGTAGCACAAGTCAGATTCTTTGCTTCATTGCCTGGAGCCTCCAGTAGGTAGATCTCAGTAGATCTCAGCTAGTCTCTTGGCATTCAAAGTTTCTATTTAAGGTCACCTCCTCCAAAAAGCCTTCCCTAAACACTAAAGCTAAGAAAGGTCCTTCCCCAACATCCCAGCACCCTTTCAAATGTTTTTTTCTTAGCATTTATTCTCTGGTATGATTTATTTGTTGACTGCCATCTTCCAGTGTAATGAAAGTTCCAAAGGGGCAGTATCATTGCCTCTTTTGGTTCTTTTTCATTTACTCCCAACATACCAACCCTGGCACTTTAGAGGAATGTCATAAATATTTTTTGAATGAATGGTATAAACCACAATTATCTCAGGTAAGTCAATTCACAGGGGTTAACAGCTTCAGAGTAAGTTATCAGTGCCTTTGAAAAGACTCCTTAGCACATACCTTCAAGGTTTTGTTTTTTCTCTTCCTAGAAACCTTCAAAAGCTGACTTTGAATGGAAATGCCACAGTAGCTCAACAGAACAAAAATTCACTGGGGGGCAGTGGATACAATAAGAACTGAACTATCACCTTGGGGCTGATTAATCACAGACTTCCCACACACTCGTTTTTAAAACACATCCCCTAGGGGCCAGGCCAGTGGCTCACCCCTGTAATCTTAGGACTAGGGGAGGTGGAGGCAGGTAAACTGCTTGAGCTAAGGAGTGCAAGACCAGCCTAGGCAAGAGCAAGACCCTGTGTCTACTTAAAAAAATTAAAAGCCAGGCACAATGGCTCACACCTGTAATCCCAGCACTATGGGAGGCCAAGGCAGGTGGAATGCCCTGAACTCAGCCTGAGCCAGAGCAAGACCCCATCTCCAAAAACAGCTGAACACTGTGGAGGACACCTATAGTCCCAGCTACTTGGAAGGCCAAGGCAACAGAATCGCTTGAACCCAAGAGTTGGAGGTTGCTGTGAGCTGTGAAGCCACAGCCCTCTACCAAAGGTGTTTAAGTGAGACTCTGTCTCAAAAAAAAAAAAAAAAAAAACTAGCCAGGTATGGTGGCACATGCCTATAGTTCCAGCTCCTCAGAGGCAAGAGGATTGCTTGAGACCACGAGTTTGAGGTTGCTGTGTGCCACAACACTCTACCTAGGGAGAAAGAGTAAGACTGTCTGAAAAAAAAATAAAAAATAAAAACAATTCAATCTTAAGTAATACTTGAGCAAAAAGAAAGAAGTCAAATTAATGAGCTTAATCCAATTAAGCTTAATTAAAGGCTGAGATTTATCAACTAATTGTACTATGCTAAATTTTAATTATCACTTTTTTTTCTTTTTGAGACAGTCTCACTTGGTCCACCCTCGGTAAAGTGTCATGCAATCTTAGCTCACAGCAACCTCAAACTCTTGGGTTCAAGCAATCCTTTTGCTTCAGCCTCCCATGTAGCTGGGACTACAGGCACCCACCACAATGCCTGGCTATTTTGTAGAGACAGGTTCTTGCTTTTGCTCTTGCTCAAGCTGGTCTCCAACTCATGGGCTCAGGCAATCTACCTGCCTCAGCCTTCCAAGTGCTGCATTACAAACATGAGTCACCACGCCGGGCTTATCACTTTTTTTTTTTTTGGAGACAGAGTCTCACTCTGTCACCCTGGGTAGAGTATCGTGGCATCATTGCTCACAGTAACCTCAAGCTCTTGGGCTAAAGTGATTCCTCCCAAATAGCTGGGACTAAAGGCACCTACCACCACACCCAACTAGTTTTTCTATATTTAGTAGTGACAGGGACTCACTCTTGCTCAGGCTGGTTTCAAACTCCTGAGCTCAGGCAATCCACCCAAATCAGCCTCCCAGAGTGCAAGGATTATAGACATGAGCCACTGAGCCCAGCTCATGTATTGTGTATTTTAGACATTAAAAACGTCAAGTTAATCCACATGCAATTAAGATGAAAGTAGACACTTACTTCACATCATATACAAAAATGAACTCAAAATGTATCAATAAAACTCTTCAAAGAAAACAGAGGAGGAAATCGTCATGATTTGGATTTGGCAATGATTTCTTAGACATAACACTGAAAGCACAAGCCAAAACAAGAAATAGATAACAAGACTTCATCAAACTTCAAAACTTTTGTGCATTAAAATACATTATTAAGAAAGTAAAAAGGTTAAATGTGGTGACTCATGCCTATAAACCTAACACTCAAGGAGGCCAAAGCAAAAGGATCACTTGATGTTAAGAGTTCAAAACCAGCCTCAGCAAACGTGAGACCCTCTCACTACAAAAAAAAAAAAGAAGAAGAAAGAAAAAATTAGCCAGTCATGGTGGCCTGCCCTTATAGTCTCAGTTACTCAGGAGGCTGAAGCAGGAGGATCACTTAAGCCAGGAGTTTGATGTTGCAGTGAACACCACTACACTCTAACCAGGACAACAGAACAAGACAAATGAAATGAAAAGAAAAAAATCAACTCACAGACTGGAAGAAAACTATTTTCAAATCATTTATCTGATAAGTGATTAGTATCCAGAATATGTAACAAACTCCTACAGATCAACAAATAGATAAACAACCCAGGCCAGGGTTGGTGGCTCATACCTATAATCCTCACTCTGGGAGTCTGGGGTGGGAGGATCCCTTAAGCTCAGGTTCAAGACCAGCCTGAGCAAGAGCAATAGCAAGACTCCATCTCCACTAAAACTAGAAAAATTACCCAGGTGTTGTGGCAGGTGTCAGTAGTCCCAGCTACTTGAGAGACTGAGGCAAGAGCATCCGTGAAACAAGGACTTTGAGGTTGCTGTGAGCTAGGGCTGATGCCATGGAATGCTAAGCCTGGGCAACAGTGAGACTGTGCCTCAAAGAAAAAAAAAAAAATGGGCAAAGAATTTGAAAAGACAGTTCTGCAGAGAAGATACATAAACGGCCAGTGAGCAGATGAAAAGATTCTCAACATCTTTAGTCATTAGGAAATATAAATCAAAACCACAATGAGATAGCACTTCATATCCACTACAATGGCCATTAAAACATATAAACAGTAGACCAGGCACAGTGGCTCATGCCTGTAATCCTAGAACTACTGTGAGGCTGAGGTGGGTGGATTGCTTGAGCTCAGAAGTTCAACACCAGCCTCAGCAAAAGTGAGACCCTGTCTCTAGTAAAAACAGGAAAAAAAAACTAGCCAGTCATAGTGGCACATAGTAGTTCCAGCTACTAAGAAGGCCAAGGCAAGAGGATTGCACAAGTCCAAGAGTTTGAGGTTGCTGTGTGCTAAGACACCATGACACTCCAACCAGGGCAATAGAGTTAGACTCTTGGCTCAAAAAATAAATAAATAAAAACAGTAAGCCACAAGTACTGGGGAGAATGTAGGGAAACTAGAACCCTCATACATTGCTGGTAACAATGTAAACTGGTATGGCCACTGTGGGAAACAGTTTAGTGGCTCCTCAACAAGTTGAGTTCAAAACTGGTAGACTACTGTGCCTTCCTAAGTTGGTGTAACATTTCCAGACTCTCACATTACCTTTACACTTCCTACTGTACCTTTTAACATACTTAAGTATTCATCTCAATCTGAGATACTATGAACACAGTATTAACTTTCGTATTTGAACTGTAGGTAGCCAAAACAGGGATTAAACTCTTTCTAACATCAATGCAGAATGAAAGAAAAACGGCCTGGAATGTTCTCAGAATTGCAACATTTCCAAGAAAATTGAATAGATGTCACTAAAATTTGTAAAAATCATGAAAAGTTAAAACCCCATAACTATTAATCTTGACCTAGAACAGAATGAGACCATCACAAGACTTCCTTACCAGAAAAGTAATGTATTCAGAGAACAAAATGTCCAAGTAATCTGTTGTAATTTATATGCATACTAAAAAGTGCCAATTTTCAAAGATAAATTCAAAATGACCAAAAAAATTATGTGTAATTATTTTTAGCATTCAAAATCATCTATCACACATTTTTGCTATCCTTTAGTGCAAGGTACTTTTCCCTTGAACTGTACAGTTTAGACAATTTTAAACTCACCAATCCAAAGATTTGAGACTGCCTAAAAGACACCCACTGTTCCGTGTCATACAGTAAGACTTCTTCAAAAAGTTCTCTTAGCATTAAAGTTTACTACAGATAAAAAACAGGTAACCATGCCTCAAAAAATTTGAATGCACGCAGCACCTGTGGCTCAGTGAGTAGGGCTCTGGCCCTATATACCAAGAGTGGCAGGTTCAAATTCGGCCCTGGCCAAACTTCAATAAAAAAAAAAAAAATACCAGGTATTGTAGCGGGCGCCTGTAGTCCCGGCTACTTGGGTGGCTGAAGCAAAGGAATCGCTTAACCCCAAGAGGTGGAGGTTGCTGTGAGCTGTGACACTGCGGCACTCTACAGAGGGCGACAAAATGAAACTCTGTCTCTTAAAAAAAAATTGAATGCAATCACTACTATACAGATGATGTTCACAACTTAAAAGTCTGTTTATTCATATAATAGCTTCAATCAACACAAGGAGTAGCCATACCATCACAACTGTTTTGAGGGTTCAGTCTCATTTTATAACGTCTGTCAATTCCCAAGATACGGGGATACACACATGCAGATTTCTACCCACAGCCCACTGCATAAATGTTTCACCACTATTCACTAATAAAACGAAACCTCAGTACAAGGAAGCCACCTCATCACTTTCATCCTAACTGCATCATATCATCTCCTCCCCGTCCCCAACCAGTCACAAAACACACACCATCCCTTCTCAAATAACACACCTCTATCTACCTGAACCAAACATATGTACACAACCAGCCAGCAATATCCTTCACCCCAGCCAGTCCCTCACACAACTGAACCTCTAAATTAAATCCACTCTTCCCTCCATTCCATTTCCATCAACACAATCCACTGAAACCTTACTCAAGTTCTCACACCTGAAGCGGTCTTCACCTTTCAGTAGCCTCAATCTCACTTAAATGATCATTCAGTCGATTATAAACCATCTCCTTGTCCCCCTCCTGTATCTCTCTCCCGGTTGCCCAGTCTTCCATCAGCTCCCAAAGTTGCCACCCCTCAACAAAAACAAAAAAGAAAACAACAACAACAAAAAAAACACACCTCAACCTCAAACCTGTCCTTCCCCACTTTACCCCTCTTAATTTTCTCCTTCGCCTAAATTTTAGTCACTTCCACAGCAGCCCTGGCAACCCCGAATAATCTGAGCCCGGCCTCGTCCGGTACCTATAGGTAAAGGCACCCACCCTGCCTCAGCCAGGCAGCCCCCCACTAGGGCTCTTACTCTGAACAGACTCCTGGCCGCCGCTGCCTCCCTCCATTCATCTCTGGCCCATTCATCTCTCGGCCCCAATCCAGACACGCCCCCAGGCCTCCTCCCTCTCCTCCAGAGCCCCAGCCTGCCTGGGACCCTCACCAGATTACAGGCTCTCGAGAAGGGAGACTATGACTCTTTGCTTCTCCCTGGCCGGCTTTCAAGCCTCCTCTCGCCCCCCACCCCAAGCCACACCGTAGAATAAACATATATACACACACCACCTTCTCCTCTATCCTCTCTTCAGGTGCTTTTTACTCCCCTCTTCGATGTCTCAAGCTCCGCTTCGCGTTGTGTGCGCTTGCGTGCGCGAGCGTCTCCCGCGAGCCCACCAGGCCAACCACCACCGGTAAGTAAAGAGCGGGCGGGGTTAGGGGAGTGGGGAACTAGCCCAAGATCGCGCTACCCCTAGAGCTGAAGAGGCGCACGCGTACTCCAGCCAGGGAATTCAGAAGGGTAAGAGAGAGGGGCGGAGGGGAGTGGAGAAGAGAAGTGAGGAAAGGAGGGGGGAGGGGCGGAGAAAGCCAAAGGAGCAGCCCCAACGCTGAATGGCTCCAATCGCAGCGAGATGCCAGGTGGCTGGCCAACTAGAGCGTGTGCACGCCTCCCCCGCCCTCTTCAACACAGCGGGAGAAAGGGATGTGCTTTGAGAAGAAAGGCTTCTACCCCTTCTAAAAAGGAAATCTCTACGAGGAGACACGCGTGACACCTCTTGTGTTCTGGAGGCCTCGCCCTCTCCACAGCTGCCTTACCCCCTTTTCTAAAAAAAGAACTAAAAAGTCCAAGCACATACTACATCCTAGCTAGCCTCCAACCGCTCTCAGTTCTCAGCAAGCCTCTAAATACTGTAGCTCTGCCGAGTTGTGGTACACCACCCCCACCGCACGCACGCGCGCGCGTGCACCTTTTCACCCACCACCCCTAACACCGGTTTTCCGACTCCAGGCTTTTCTCGCGAGACCCATACCTGTAGGCTTTGGGGATTAGAAATCGAAGCACGGATTTACAAATATCGGTCTCCCAGTTACTTTGAGAGGGAAACTGCCACTACGTGTTCCCCCTGTCCCCCAGGACCGCAGTGCGCGCGCGCGGGGGATGGACAACAACCAAAGGAGGGATAGGAAAGGGAAGCTAGGATATGGATTTTTTAAGGCCTGTAACCGCTAGGCCTGGGCACGTGCCCTGCACTTCGCAGGCTGGTGAGATGTACCCTGGGAATTGTAGTTTTTGTTCCCACCTCAGTCCTACTCCTGCCCTCAGCCTTATTTAGGCCTCTAACCAGGAACGGGATTACAGACGCCATCTTGCCAGGAATAATGGTCGTCAGCCTTGGTGTTGGCGGGTGGAGGGGGAGCAATGCTTTCAAGGGTTCTGTTAACTTTCCCAGGCCCCTCGGTGCCATAGCAACTTCTCCACATGCCTGGCCCCACCCCCTCGCTGATCTGCCAGGCTCCTAGACTGTGCACTTGCAGAAAGGCCATCTCTCACTGAGGCCACCTTTCTCAGTCTTCCACTGTTCACCTCCCGGAAAAACTCCTAGTTCTTCCAGCTGATAGTGAATGCTGCCTCCTTCGAGTTTTCATTACTTGTAAACCTCGGCGCAGTGGTTTAAGAACTGCTTCCGGTGCTGTGTGTTAGGCGCCCTGCCAAATTGTTTCTGACATTCTCAACAATCTCCACTGAACACAGGATGAAACTGAGGCTCAAGAGGGGAAAATAGACTTGACTTGTTCCATTCACACAGTGTGTGGAGGAGTTAGAACTTGAAACTAGGTGTGCTAACTCCAGAGATCACGCTTTTTTCAGTCCCCCTCACCCCCAACATAATCTAATGCAGCTGGTGAATGAAAGCTCCTAAATGGCAGGATTCCTTTTGAATGCCTCTCAGGCTTCAACAGGATGCCTTGAGGGTAGAAGGCTGTGTGGGAACTACCAGGGTAATCTTTTCAACTGCCCAGACTCAGGGCCCTATCTCTGAGTTATCTCCTCCCCAACCACCTTTTTTTCTTTTCTTGCTGTAAACCTCAGAATCTCAATCTTTTTCATCAGCACTATCAATAAATGTAGGGTTCCCAGGTTTCCAAAGTCTACATGGAGTCTAATAGTGGGAAGCTTTGTAGCCCTGTCCTTTGTCCCTTCCTTCTTGAAGATCACTTATTAATCCCAGTATTGCCAGAACACATAAGGAAAGCAGACCACATAGTGGACAATTTCAAAACCATATGTATGTGTGTGTGTGTGTGTGTGTATGTATGTATGTATGTATGTATATATATATATATATATAAGATAATAGTTTTCATAATACACGTATACAGTCATCCTGTAGTATCCATGGAGGATTGATTCCAGGAACTCCTCCCCGCAT